>SJYX01007414.1:197356-228030 GCA_006410675.1 Oreotragus oreotragus
CTCCTCTGTCCATGGAATTCTTCAGACAACAATACTGAAGTGGGTTGCTGTTTCCTTCTCCAGGGGATCTTCCCGACCCAGGAGTCAAACCTGGGTCTCCTGCATTGCAGGCAGATTCTTTACCAATTGAGCTATAAGGGGGAAAAAACATAGCTTTGACTAGATGAACCTTTGTTGTCAAAGTAATATCTCTTCTTTTTAATATGCTAAGTTAGTCGTATACCCTAGATACACGGTAATGAAGCAACAACTATTATGCAGAAGGAGAATGTTTTGAAAGTTACTAGGCAGAAAATTGGAGAAGGCAATGGCACCCCACTCCAATACTCTTGCCTTGAAAATCCCATGGACAGAGGAGCCTGGTGGGCTGCAGTCCATGGGGTTGCTAAGAGTCAAACACGACTGAGCGATTTCACTTTCACTTCTCACTTTCATGCATTGGAGAAGGAAATGGCAACCCACTCCAGCATTCTTGCCTGGAGAATACCAGGGACGGGGGAGCCTGGTGGGCTGCCGTCTATGGGGTCACACAGAGTCGGACATGACTGAAGTGACTCAGCAGCAGCAGCAGCAGCAGGCAGAGAAGACATTCCTTACAGAAGTCAGTGTCAGACAAAAATCAGATTGTCATCCTCAGTAACACATGCCAGGACATTAAAAAAAAAAAAAAAAAGACTATCTCCAAGGCACTGAGGCAAAGTCGTGTGAGTACATATTTTCACTAACATATATGATGCACTTCTGCATCCCCCAAACCACAGAGGACAGTGTCTTCATTAAATGGTGTTGGGAAAACTGAACAGCCACATAAAATACTTAATCATACACAAAAATTAACTCAAAATGGATTAAAGATTTGAATGTAAAACCTGACACACACACACACACACACAAATGCCTAAAAGGAAATAGAAAGCAGCAGTAAGCTCCTTGACATCAATCCCAATGATGAATTTTCAGATTTGACTACAAAAGCAAGGGCAACTAAAGCAAAAATAAGCATGTGGGGCCTTTATACAACTAAAAGTGTCTGTACAGCATAAGAAACCTTCAATACAATGAATAGTGAATATTGACCATTCACTAATAGTGAATATTCACTAGTGATGAAAAGACAGCCTAGTGAATAGTGAGAATATTTGCAAATCATATCTGATAAGGAGTTAATATCCAAAATATAGGAGCAATTCAAACAACTCAATGGCATTAAAAACCCCTCCCAAACAATCTGATTTAAAAATGGACTGATAATCTAAATAGTCATTTTTCCAAAGAAGACATGGATATAGTCAACGGACCCAGGAAAAGATGTTCAGCATCACTGATTATCAGGGAAATGCAAATCAAACCATAGTGAACTATCATCTCACATCTGTTAGAATGGCTATAATCAAAATGAGAAGAAATAGCAAGCCTTGGCAAGGATGTAAATAAAAGGGAACCCTCACACACGGTTAGTGGGAGTGTAAATTGGTGGCACCACTGTGGAAAACAGTATGGTGTTTCATCAAAAAATTAAAAATAGAACTACAGTCAGTTCAGTTCAGTTCAGTTCAGTCGCTCAGTTGTGTCCGACTCTTTGCGACCCCATGAAGTGCAGCACACCAGGCCTCCTTGTCCATCACTAACTCCCGGAGTTCACTCAAACTCACTTCCATTGAGTTGGTGATGCCATCCAGCCATCTCATCTGTCGTCCCCTTCTCCTCCTGCCCCCAATCCCTCCCAGCATCAGAGTCTTTTCCAATGAGTCAACTCTTTGCATGAGGTGGCCAAAGTACTGGAGTTTCAGCTTTAGCATCATTCCTTCCAAAGAAATCCCAGGGCTGATCTCCTTCAGAATGGACTGGTTGGATCTCCTTGCAGCCCAAGGGACTCTCAAGGGTCTTCTCCAACACCACAGTTCAAAAGCATCAATTCTTTGGTGCTCAGCTTTCTTCACAATCCAACTCTCACTTCCATACATGACCACTGGATCCATCAATACCACTTCTGGGTATTTTTCCAAAAAGAGCAAAGTCACTAATTTGAAAGATACATGCACTTGATGCTCATTGCAATTTTGTTTAAATAGCCAAGGTTTGGAAACAAGCTAAGTGTCTATTGGCAGATAAATGAATAAAGAAGATATGGTATATACATACTGTGGAATACTACTTAGCCATATAAAAACCTGCCATTTGTGACAACATGACTAAGCCTTGAAGGCATTATGCTAAGTGAAATAAGTCAGACAGAGAAAAACAAATACTGTTTGATAGCATTTATATGTGGAATCTAAAGAGGAAAACATATGAACAAACAAAACAAGATGAAACTCATAGATACAGACAGCAGATTGGTGGTTACCAGAACAGAGGGCAGTTATGGGTGGGTGAAATGGGTGAAGGGGATAAGTTGTATGGTGACAGCTGAGAACTGGACTTATTGTATAGATCACTTTGTAGTGCATGCAAATATGGAATTATTATGTTGTAAGCCTGAAACTAGGAAAATACTATAGTCCAATTTTACACCCCCTTAATATAAAACTCAAACCACAAAACAAACATCCATGGGGAATATCCTCAAGTATTGAGTTTATTCCTGTTGGTAAAGTTAAAGGTGACTTTTAGTTTTATCTTACTACTTCTGTATTATTCACATTTACCACAATAAACATGATTAACTTATGTAATAGAATAAATATTAAAAAACGATGATCTGTATTGAAAGGATAGGAAGTCTCTGTGTCTGTTCAAATTAAGCCCATTCTTTAAGGATTAGCTCCTTTGACACTTTATCCACAAGGCTGTCCTGCTCTTCCTTCCCCTCTGCAGGATGGACTCATCCATTAGGCACAGAAGGAACATGGTACTGAGGGCCCATGGTAATATTTTAATTTTAAATCCTTTTAAAATCAGACGGAAAAGCTGCATATAATGTTAATGAGCACATAATAAGGCATACAACCTGGATTGTATTTTATTTTTGTCTTTATACCAATGTGGTGGTAAAATATAATTTAAAATGTATTAAATTTATATTATACATTAAATTATATTTATATATTTATAATCTATATATAAATGTATACATTTATAATTACATATTAATTTTCTTATTTTGAATGCAGAAGGAACCAACAAAGGCAAAAGTGCCCAGGGCTCGTGGAAGTCATAAAGCAGCGCTGTACCTCTGACTTCCTGTCTTTATTTTGGTTGCCCCAGAGGCAGAGTCTGAGAAAAGCCTCTGCAGGCAGATTATTTGGGAAATGACCTTAGCAAGCAGATGTCAGGGAGCAGAGAGAGGGAGACAGGGAGAGACAGAGGGAAGGAAGTCCATAAAATCATGTGTTCTAAAGGTCAGTGTGGTGGGCACAAGGTTTAGCTTTTCTAGGACCTTCCTTCCTAAAGACGAATAGAGTGAGTTCCAGTGTTTCCCACCTGCAGGATGAGATGCCAGGCTATTTATCTGCTGAGTGTGGTCCTCTCTTCTTTGAGCAATGACCCTGAAGGCTGTTTACTTCTTTACACAGAGCTTGTATAAGCTGATTGGCTCCTGACACTGGGGCAGAAAACCAAGTGTTAGCTCAAGGTGAGATGCAGTGAGCCTGAGAGTGAGATTGCATGGGTAAATGCAGCTGAAACTAAAACCAGAGCCGGGCCAAGGTGATACACCTCACATGACCAAGAGTGTCTGCTGCCATTCCCCTGGAATCAATCTCACATAATCCCCACACTCCCAAACCATTTTATTCATACATCCATATGAGCTCTTTTTACATTCAGCCGTGTCTTGTGTATCCCATACTTCCTTCTGTCCTTGAAATAGAAATTCCTTGAGGTCATAAGCCATTCTCATGGCACAGAACCTTGCACATAGTAGGTACTCGATAAGTATTGTTGATTTCATTTAACGAAGAGGGCCCTGGACTAGGATTTAAGAGAACTGAATCCAAGTCCCTACTCTGCTGCTAATAAACTGCATAATTTTGGGCAACCCCTTGTCTCCTCAGGATCTCATAACTGTATCTATAAAATGAGGAGCATGTACAAGATCTTCTCCAAGGAGCCTTTTGGATCTGTGTGATTATTCCCATCCACACAATTCCATTCAGCATGAAGAAAGCTCCAACTGCGTTCTCCTCCCAGTGTCAGCTGCTGGAATTAGAGGGGTGGATGCAGCACAGTTTTACTATGCAAAAATGAAGTGTTTCTTCACAGAGAGAGACAAACAAAGAATTATAGCACCTTGTGGGCAGAAGCAAATCAGAGGGCTGAGGACACACAGTGGGATTTGTAACCAGATCTGGGACGTGTTAGGAGGAATTCTTGCAGAGATGATTCTTAAAGACTGTGTGATAAGTGATGGGGGAGATGCTGGTGAGAACAGAGGAGGACAGGCCAGAAGGAGCTGGTCCAGGGAAGGGAGACACCTTCCTCCAGGGTGAGGACAGAAAAGGAATGCTTATAAGGCTCTTAGACTTTCGGACCAGCATGATCCCCATATCTCATGTTGCCTTTCTGAGACTGACTGACTGCTGTAATCAAATACTAGTTTTCATCTGTGTGTTGGCTCCAAGGTGGGGAGAGGGGTACTAGGTATATGGACAATATACCTCCCATAGTGGGAGACAACACATAATTTTTCTGTGTTTGCTAGGAAAGGAGAATCACCTTCAGCTTATTTTATATTTATTATAAGCAGCACGGTGGAAATGGATTTTTAAAAAGTGCATCCATAGACTAATGGAGAGAAGAGGATGTATTAGCCTCTAGACAGGTCCTCAATTTATATATGTTCAATCAGTCCAGTGTTCCTCTTGTTGATAGTAATGAGTACATTTCTTTCCAGAAGTCAAAGCCCTTGTTATTTTCTCCCTAAGATAATGGGAGTATTTATGTTATGATGATCAGGTGTGTGTTACCCCAGGTAGAATATACTGGAGATGCTTGTAGAAGCAGCTCTTTCATGCTAAGGGCACCGTGGGGAGCACGCACTGCAGAGACCCCAGTCCTCTGGATGTGCCTGCTTACATATCCCCTTCCTGTTCTGCCTGAGCATGAGATCACCTCCTAATTTTACCTCCTGGGGTCATTTGCTGCTTTGGGAACCAATGCTCTTTGCTGGTAAACATCCCCACTGCACAGAAATGTTGTGCTTAGTAGGTTTCTCTTTTTGGAGAAATGACCCTAATCTCAACAACTTGCTTCATTACAGAGGAGAAACAAATGATGAAATCTGCCAAAGTAGTGGCTGGAACACAGTCTTCCCAATGTTTCCCTGGAAGAGGAAGCAGAGGAATATTGCAGATAGACTTTATTTCTCGTAGGGAAACTCACTTCTTAGAAAAGTTTGGTTCAGAATGTGAAATTAGATGTTGATTACAGGTATGAACACTGATTCACTGCTGCTGATGCCTAGACATATAGGAACTACTCAAAAGTAAATCTGATCACCCCCAGTTTTCAGTTGTACCATGGATGTTTAGTCTTAGCACAGATCATCTGTGAACTTACAATAGAGGGAAATGGCATGAAGGAAAGGATGTATATACTGAAACTTTGCAAGGTGTGCTGGTTAGTTCATCTGTTCTTTTACTAATGACTGGACAAAGCATTTTCCTTACATTGTCAATTCAGTTAACACATTAATGAAAACATGGAGTGAGTCATTTACTGTGAAGGTTAAAATATCATCTCATGCAGTCTTCACCTCAATATCAAGAAGTTAGGAATTTTCATTATCCAAAGTTCGTAGATAAGCTAATGAAGCTCAAAGAGTTTAAATCAAGGCTTAAGGGGATGCAACTCATAAGGGACAAAGCTGGAATTTAAACCTGAGTTTGTCTGACTCTAGAGCTCATGTGTGTGACCTCACAGGCCACACGTCAGTCACCCAGTAAGTGTTTATAAAACTCAACTTTTATAGAAGCAGTTATGGTGACCTCACTGATGATGAGCACAGGGCATGAGAGAGTAACAATCCCCAAATCCCCACGCTCACCTCATTCCTTGATTCATTCATCAAACACTTCTTGAGTTGACGTCTGTCTCTACACTTTGAGACTCAGAGATGAACAATGTATGGTTCTTATCCTGGACTGCACCCTCAGGAAAACAAAGAGAAACACTCCAAGTACAGTAGCTTATATACTAATTCAGACATGTTCTAGTGATCAGTGGCTAAGTAACAATTTGCCAAAAACTTAGTCTTTTTTTTCCTCGCCATTAAATATTGTTTATTTATTTGATAACTGGGTCTTAGTTGTGGTACACAGGATCTGGTTCCATGACCAGGGATTGAAACCAGGCCCCCTGCATGGGGAGCATGGCATCTTAGCCATTGGACCACCAGCTGTGTGCGTGCCTGCTCAGTCGTGTCCAACTCTTTGCAACCCCATGGACTGCAGCCCACCGGCTCCTCTGTCCATGGGATTTCCCAGGCAAGGATACTGAAGTGGGTTGCCATTTCCTCCTCCGGGGGATCTTCCCGACCCAGGGATCAAACTCACATCTCTTGCATCTCTCTCCTGCACTGGCAGGCAGATTCTTTACCATTGCACTGCCTGGGACTCCCACCAGGGAATTTCTGAAAATCTCCCATGGTTCTGTGACTGTTAGACCCATCTTGGGACCCCTCATGTTTTTGCCCACTGACCATGGTTGAGACTGTGGTCATCTGAAGACTTTTTTATTCATGTGTCTGGTGCCTGTGATGGCTGGATGTGTGTGGGGGCTATTCTCTCAGATCCCTGTCTCTTCACATGGGTTCTCTGCTTGGCCAGCTTGGGATTCCTCACAGCATCTGTCAGTCCATGACAGATGGATTTCTTCCTGGTGACTGGCTTCCCTCCCTTGGAGTAAACCTCCCAAGAGTGAAAGTTGGAAGCTATGAAGCTTTTTCTGACTAACCCTCAGACATCAAAGTGTGACTTCTCCTGCATTTTGTTGGTTATAGGCAAATCTCCAGTTCAGCTCAGAGTCAAGGGTGGGGCTGCACAGGTGCACAAATACCGAGAATCATAATTTACTGGGGGGGCAAATTTGGAGACTAGATACCACACACTAAATATTCATCAAGTTTGAGAGCCCTTGAGGGGCTTTATCCCAGGGCAGAGAAAGTTTAGCCTGACTCTGGACAAAAGTTGACTAACTCTTGTCAGTCAAGAGTTTTAGCATTTGGGGGAAGCTCAAGCAGTTGGGTTGCACAGCAGTGTACGTGAGTGGGTTGAGGTGTGTGGCTAGTGGAACAGAGTCTAGAGTTGAACAATGGCCAGTACTCCGGCTTTAATGAATAGAAGAAGTGGAATCCTTGAAGGTCTAATAAACAAGGAGTATCAGGATGAGGTCTGTGCACTGGAAGATCCCTCAGGTTGCCATGTGGAAGACAGATCTGAGAAGGCAATAATGGAGTCCGGAAGCAGTTGAGTTGGGATGAGGAAAGCTCTTCCTTAGGAGAAAGTAAGACATTGTGAGTTACAAGTTTTGTCTAGTTAGCTGAGGAAGATGAGTGGGGAAAGGACTAGGAGGCTTCTCCACTGGGCAGCATTGCAGGAGGTGGTGCTGTTTAACGTGGTGGAGGAAGCACAAGCAGTGCCCATTGATGTATCCAGCCTTGAACTTGTTGATTCAGAAGTACCTGCAGGAGAATCCAGTGGAGATGCTTTTTCTGTGATGTGGCGCACACATACCATGGTGCTCTGCCCAGGTTCCCTGTACAGGGCCAGTCCATGCTCCACCAGCCTTAACTGTAGGCGTGGCCAGCTGTCTGCACCTGCATCCTTATTCTGGACATTTCCCTCACCGAGAATAGCTCGGGAGGTTGTACCTCTCTCTGGAGGCAGCTCACAGCCCGTGACTGGCTGAGCATGGGGCTGCAGATCACCATCCCCCTGCTACCAGGGAGGACAACTCTGTGATGCCGTTTATGCTTCCGAGCTCCCCAAGGGCTCAGCCGAGGATAGAGTTCCACTGAATCCACATCTTGATGCAGCCTCTTCTTCTGCCCTAACTTGATGCTCCCATCCCCTCCTCTCTCAGGAAATCACAAGCACAAGAGCCTCAGANTTTCCCAGGCAAGGATACTGAAGTGGGTTGCCATTTCCTCCTCCGGGGGATCTTCCCGACCCAGGGATCAAACTCACATCTCTTGCATCTCTCTCCTGCACTGGCAGGCAGATTCTTTACCATTGCACTGCCTGGGACTCCCACCAGGGAATTTCTGAAAATCTCCCATGGTTCTGTGACTGTTAGACCCATCTTGGGACCCCTCATGTTTTTGCCCACTGACCATGGTTGAGACTGTGGTCATCTGAAGACTTTTTTATTCATGTGTCTGGTGCCTGTGATGGCTGGATGTGTGTGGGGGCTATTCTCTCAGATCCCTGTCTCTTCACATGGGTTCTCTGCTTGGCCAGCTTGGGATTCCTCACAGCATCTGTCAGTCCATGACAGATGGATTTCTTCCTGGTGACTGGCTTCCCTCCCTTGGAGTAAACCTCCCAAGAGTGAAAGTTGGAAGCTATGAAGCTTTTTCTGACTAACCCTCAGACATCAAAGTGTGACTTCTCCTGCATTTTGTTGGTTATAGGCAAATCTCCAGTTCAGCTCAGAGTCAAGGGTGGGGCTGCACAGGTGCACAAATACCGAGAATCATAATTTACTGGGGGGGCAAATTTGGAGACTAGATACCACACACTAAATATTCATCAAGTTTGAGAGCCCTTGAGGGGCTTTATCCCAGGGCAGAGAAAGTTTAGCCTGACTCTGGACAAAAGTTGACTAACTCTTGTCAGTCAAGAGTTTTAGCATTTGGGGGAAGCTCAAGCAGTTGGGTTGCACAGCAGTGTACGTGAGTGGGTTGAGGTGTGTGGCTAGTGGAACAGAGTCTAGAGTTGAACAATGGCCAGTACTCCGGCTTTAATGAATAGAAGAAGTGGAATCCTTGAAGGTCTAATAAACAAGGAGTATCAGGATGAGGTCTGTGCACTGGAAGATCCCTCAGGTTGCCATGTGGAAGACAGATCTGAGAAGGCAATAATGGAGTCCGGAAGCAGTTGAGTTGGGATGAGGAAAGCTCTTCCTTAGGAGAAAGTAAGACATTGTGAGTTACAAGTTTTGTCTAGTTAGCTGAGGAAGATGAGTGGGGAAAGGACTAGGAGGCTTCTCCACTGGGCAGCATTGCAGGAGGTGGTGCTGTTTAACGTGGTGGAGGAAGCAGAAGCAGTGCCCATTGATGTATCCAGCCTTGAACTTGTTGATTCAGAAGTACCTGCAGGAGAATCCAGTGGAGATGCTTTTTCTGTGATGTGGCGCACACATACCATGGTGCTCTGCCCAGGTTCCCTGTACAGGGCCAGTCCATGCTCCACCAGCCTTAACTGTAGGCGTGGCCAGCTGTCTGCACCTGCATCCTTATTCTGGACATTTCCCTCACCGAGAATAGCTCGGGAGGTTGTACCTCTCTCTGGAGGCAGCTCACAGCCCGTGACTGGCTGAGCATGGGGCTGCAGATCACCATCCCCCTGCTACCAGGGAGGACAACTCTGTGATGCCGTTTATGCTTCCGAGCTCCCCAAGGGCTCAGCCGAGGATAGAGTTCCACTGAATCCACATCTTGATGCAGCCTCTTCTTCTGCCCTAACTTGATGCTCCCATCCCCTCCTCTCTCAGGAAATCACAAGCACAAGAGCCTCAGACCAGAGCTACTTCGAGGAAAACTGATCTAAAGGGCCTTCTAGAAGGTGTCCCCATGGATAGATTGCTTCCAGGCATAACAAGTTCTTTTCTGTGAAACCTATTCTAAGAAAATAAAAAATAGTAGAGAGCTCTACTCAGTACTCTGTAATGACCTACATGGGTAAAGAATCTAAAAAAGAGTGAATGTATGTGTGTGTATCCCGATTCACTTTGCTGTGTAGCAGAAACTGACACAGCATTGTAAATCAATGCTACCCCAATAAAAATTTAAAAAAACAATAGGGCCTCTTATAAGGTTGAGCTGAGTTGTGATGTGTAGCATATTTAAGATGTGTTGTAAAAATATACCTTGTAGCAAGGTACAACTATTCTGTAACAAAACTACCTGGTTTTAATCCCAACTCCACTGCTTACTAACTGTACATCTTGGGCAAGTCTTCTTACCTATAAAATGGGAGACTGATAGTCTCTGTGTGCATGCTAAGTCACTTCAGTTGTGTCCGACTCTTTGCAACCCCATGGACTGTAGCCCACCAGGCTTCTCTGTCCATGGGATTCTCCAGGCAAGAATAGTGAAGTGAGTTGCCATGTTCTTCTCCAGGGATCAAACCCACATGTCTTATGTCTCCTGCATTTTCAGGCAGGTTCTTTACCACTAGTGTATACAAGACAATTATTGTAAGGAGTTAAAAAATTATCACTATAATGTAAAATATGATAAGGATAATTTTGTCTAGTATGTTCAATGATATATTCTCAGCACCTTCAATAATACCTGATAAGATTCTCAATAAATCTTCACTGAGTGAATATGTATAAAGCAATTAGAAGAACATTGGACACAATTTCACTACTGGGAGTTGATCCAAAAAATACATTCACAGTAATATAAACCAACAGAAAGATTATTAATTACAGAAATAGCAATAGCTTGTTGAAAGCAGTTGTTGTTCAGTCCCTGCGATGTCCAACTCTTTGCAAACTCAAGGACTGTAGCACGCCAGGCCTCCCTGTCCTTTACTGTCTTCCCAAGTTAGATCAAATTTATGTCCATTTAACTGATGAAGCTCTCTGTCCATCTCATCCTCTGTTGCCCGCTTCTCCTTCTGCCCTCAATCTTTCCCCAAATCAGGGTCTTTTCCAGTGAGTCGGCTCTTTGCATCAGGTGGTCAAAGTATTGGAGCTTCAGCATCAGTGCTTCCAATGAATATTCATGGTTGATTTCCATTAGGATTGACTGGTTTGTTCTGCTTGCTGTCCAAGAGACTCTCAAGAGTCTTCTCCAACACCACAATTTGAAAGCATTAATCCTTTGGGGTTTAGCCTTCTCTGTGGTCTGACTCTCACATCTGCACGTGACTGGAAAAAAGCATAGCTTTGACTAGATGGACTTTGTTGGCAAAGTGATGTCTGATTTTTAATATGCTGGCTAGGCTTGTCATGGTTGTCCTTCCAAGGATCAAGTGTCTTTTAACTTCATGGCTGCAGTCACTGTCCACAGTGATTTTGGAGCCCAAGAAAATAAAATTTGTCATTGTTTCCACCTTTTCCCTTCTATTTGCCATGAAGTGATGAAGCTGTCATGATGTCCGTTTTTTGAATGTTGAGTTTTAAGCCAGCTTTTTCACTGTCCTCTTTTACCCTCATCAAGTGGCTTTTTAGTTCTTCACTTACCATTAGCGTGGTATCATCTGCATATCCGAGACTGCTGATATTTCTCCCAGCAATCTTGATTCCAGCTTGTTATTTATGATTCATTCAGCTTAGCATTTCACATGATGTATTCTAAGTTAAATACACAGAGTGACAATATATAGACGTGTCATGTTCTTTTCCCAATTTTGAGCCAGTCAGTCATTCCATGTCCAGTTCTAACTGTTGCTTCTTGACCTGCGTACAGGTTTCTTAGGAGACAGGTCAGGTGGTCTGGTACTCCCATCTCTTTAAGAATTTTCCACAGTTTGTTGAAATCAGTAGCTTGTTTGAAATAGCAAAAGATTAAGAAAAATTTACAAATATGTTATATGTGTACATAAGTTAATGCACACATGTATATGTATATATGCTCAGATGCTCAGTCATGTCTGACTCTTNCCACAGTTTGTTGAAATCAGTAGCTTGTTTGAAATAGCAAAAGATTAAGAAAAATTTACAAATATGTTATATGTGTACATGAGTTAATGCACACATGTATATGTATATATGCTCAGATGCTCAGTCATGTCTGACTCTTTGCGACCCCATGGACTGTAGCCTGCCAGGCTTCTCTGTCCATGGGATTTTCAAGACAAGAATACTGGAGTGAGGTGCCATTTCCTTCTCCAATTAATACACATATGTACATACTATACAATTATCAAAAAGACTATATAAATAAAATTTTCATTCATTCGGTGGAATACTATGCAATCACAAAAAGTGAGGCAGTGAAACAGACAGATATGGAATGATTGCCAACATATATTGTGAAAAAGGAAGGTGTAGAGAAAAGCCAGGTGCTGTGTGTATAGCCCTTCATCATTTGTGGAAGGATATATACACATATTTGTAAATACTTATGTGTATGTGCTAGATACGCAACATATATATGTTCAGGTACACACACACAATCTCTGGTGGGGGTCTCAGGAATCTAGCAGCAGTGATTGCCTCTGGGGGAGGAAGCTCATTGTTTGGACTCAGGAATAGAAAGGAAATTTAAGGTAAACCCTTGTGATTTTTATTCCATGGGCAAGGCAAGACTATCCTATTTGGAAACTAATCAAACAATTCACAGTCTTTAAAAGAAAGAATTGAGATTTAACTGAGAGTTGGCTGCCTAGGGACAGGTGAGAGAGGGGGGATCTGTTTTCAGTCATCTGACAGAGCCACAGGCATCTTGCTCAGAGAGTACAGAACTGGTAAGAGCATGGCATTTTTCCTGCACAAGGGGGCGCTAAGCCCTTTACCTGGTAAATCCCCTGTGAATTGACCTCTAAAGATTGATTACAGCTCAGCCTTCCACTCCTCTGGCTTGGAAAATTAGATTGAATACCATTATTAATTTTGATGATCAGACTTGAATTCTCTGTAAGCTCACTTAGCAGGCAGACAGCTTCTAGCCTTTTATAAATAATGCCCTGCAGATGAGATCTGCCTTCTTATGGGGCTGGAGGGGGTTGAGGGTGGGACAGAAACATCCACTATGTCAGGACCCCTGCTGGGGAGCTGGGGTGCATCAAGTCAGTTAATCCTCTCACCCTGTCCCTGAGTCTCAGCATCATTTTGTCCACTTAGGTGGGAAACAGACTCTGGTGGTTAAATGACTTGCTTGCAGATGTGGAAAAGTGAATAAGGAGAGAGGAGGCCCATAACAGGTGCTGTCAACTACATCTGGGCTCAGGAATACTCACGACTTTGTTTGAAGGGGGGAATGCACAAGAGACCTATTAAAAAAACACCAAGAAGAGAGAAGATGTTGGCTTGCCAAAACTGTTCCTGATGGCTGAGAAAAAGGTGCTTTTCTTAAGTTGGACATCTTCCCTCTATTCCTACACTGTAGAGTGGCCGTGACATCTGAGAAGTATGATCTGTCACCTGGGTGAATCTGAATGGTGCCAAGGGGCTGTCCCCTCCATGCTGACTGAAAAAATCAGTGTGTTTGTGAGGAGGACCAAGCTGGGATGTTCTCTCAGCTTGTGCAGGTCACTCTTACTGAAAGGTAGGGGTGCTGTGACCCATAGAGAGGAAAAGAGAAATTCAGGTCACACAGGCTGTGCTGCAAGTTAGGGCCACATGCTCAGTCTTTGGGTTTTGTTTTTCCCGTTCTTCCTAAATGTGTTAGTAGCTTCAGTGGTGTCTGACTCTTTTGCAACCCCTTGGACTGTAGCCCGCCAGGCTCCTCTGTCCATGGGATTCTCCAGGCAAGAATACTGGAGTGGGTTGCCATTTCCTTCCCAACCCAGCGATCAAACCTGGCTCTCCTGCTTTGCAGGCAGATTCTTACTTATAAAAATTTTACAAAGGCCACATTACTCTGCAATCTAATCTTGCAGACCCTGAGCTCAACCCCCTTATTTATTCTGAGTTCCCTTCCTCGTGAGTCACTGTGTTCTTCACTGGTAACTCAGTCTATGAGGATGGAAGTGACCTATCAGTTTTAAAAAACATAATTTTAACTCCTAGTTTCTACCAGTAGTAATTTCCAACTTTCTGCAACGTGGATTGGAAATGTCTGCTGGTAAAAACCGAGCCTTCTCTTGACGACCTTTCTAGACATCTTTGTCCTGTGCCAGGCATGACAGTAGGCATTTATCCTGGCTTACCTTATTGAGTAGTGAGCTGGCATCCATTTAAAGAGCTGCAGAGAAACCAGGGAGGTTGTCACATTGCTGTGTGGATTAGCAGTGTAATATCAAACACGAACCTGAGCACATCGCCTGTTGAAAAGTGGTATTGGTAGTGTGGTAGGCAGAGTTCTGGGTGGTCCCCAAGATTCCACCTCTTTGTGTACGTTCCAGGTAGAACCTCTTCCCTTTCACTGTGGGCAAGTCTGGGGAATGTTATGGAGGCCACTGTCATGGTTACATTACACAGCTAAGTGAAGGGATGGTACAGATGTCACTAAGTCCCTAATTAGTTTGACTGTGAGTTAATCAGGAGAAGGCAGTGGCACCCCACCCAGTACTCTTGCCTGGAAAATCCCATGGATGGAGGAGCCTGGTAGGCTGCAGTCCATGCTAAGTGTCAGACACGACTGAGCGACTTCCCTTTCACTCTTCACTTTCATGCATTGGAGAAGGAAATGGCAACCCACTCCAGTGTTGTTGCCTGGAGAGTCCCAGGGACGGGGGAGCCTGGTGGGCTGCCGTCTATGGGGTCGCACAGAGTCGGACACGACTGAAGTGACTTAGCAGCAGCAGCAGCAGTGAGTTAATCAAAGAGAGATTCCCTGGATAGGCCTGAGCTAATCGAGTGAGTCCTTTCAAAGATGGCTTAGGACTTCTCTGAAGTCAGAGAGGTTGTCCTTCTGGCCTGGAGTTGTTTCAACCTGAAGGAAATAAATTCTGCCAACAATCTGAGCTTCAAGTGAGACTCCAGGCTGGCCAGTACCTTGATGACAGCCCAGCCAGAGCCTGGGCAGAGGACTCAGCAGAGCTGAGCCCAGACAGCTACCCTGTAGAAATCATGAGATCATCAACGGATTCTAAGCTGCCAAGTTTGTAATTTGTTACACAGCCTAGAAAACTAATAAAGCTCCCATGTTTGTGGAAGGAATTTAGACCATGCTTTGTGTGGCTGATGGATTGTCCTACACCTAATTTCTTTTATTTTTTTGTTTCTCTACTTAAATGTGAATGTATTTTTTTCATGCGATGATATTTGAGAACAAGAACATACATAACTTTAGGTGCCTTTGTATGATATTTTTTCAAATCACTTAACTCCCTCATGGCTTCCTTGGTTCCCCTGTGAAACAGGAATGGCTCTGTGGCTGGCGTGGCAGTGGCCCACCAGGTGGCGCTCGCCAGGAACTTGGGGATGGTGAGGGGCTTCTGCAAACAGATTAACAATCAAGGGGTTTTATGGAATGGATAAGCAGCTATGATCGATTGGAAGGAAAATGGGATTTGCAGTCCAGAGAACTATGTTTATACTTTTATTCTACTTAAGAGCCATATGATCTTAGGCAAATCATTCAAATTTTCTGATTCCTGCTTTTGTTTGTTTGTCTGTTTTAATCTCTAGAGTGAGGGATCATAACAGGCTGGGGGTGAGGACTAAATGAGCCACTGTGTATGACTCATCTTGTCACCTCCTGTTTGCATTTTAATCGTGTTCAGGTCAGTTCCTCCCTACAGACTGGAATTTTCTCACCCTCCTGATCTCTTGGATTCTTCTAGTAACACGGGGATTGCAAATGGGATTTTACTGGAAATGGGAAATTAGGTGACAAAGACAAGAGAAAAATTTCCATTTCCTTTCAGAGCAAAATGTCACCCTATTCTGTTTCAGTGAAGAATAAAGGAATTTGAATAAAATGTCAGTTTCCTTCTGAACTAAATTGGGAATTATAATGACATGCACAGTCACCATTGAGCACATGAATATTCATAATTAAAAATGAAATTGTCCTTTTTTTCAGACTGTGAAAGTGAACAGAACTCCCCAGGGGTGGCCAAGGCCAGAAGAGCTGTTCATTTTAAGAAAAAGTCAAAGGAAATTCTAAGATTCCAAAGTGATGTATTCAAAATCATAACAGATGCCAGGCAAGGGTTTGTGAAACACCGTTGGACTGAGGTGCCCCTTCCGTGCTTTCTGGGTGACCCAGAGGACATAGGAGGTATTCCTCTGGGGAGGGAAGGAGCTTTGAAAATACGTCCTGGCTGCTTACTCCGTATCCCACCCTGCCACCCTGCCTCTGGCCAACACCATAGCTCACACACACACTCATCTTGTTTTCCAGACATACTGTAGCTCTGCCTCTTCAAAATTCAATATAGTGGGTTAGGCATATATTAAGTAAGTAAAACACAGAGGGAGGGTAGGATGTGCTAGAGGAGTCAGCCTTTAGTTAGTAGTTACTATAACCATGTTATAGACAAACTAAGACTAAGATTGTTGTACCTGCTGTTCTTAGTGACATCTTTGATTTATTCTCCTAATTTTATGTCTATATTCTAATTAAAGGGTCTTTTCAGGATATTTATTTGTAGTTAGCGCTCACAGAGACCCACATTGTTCTAGAGGAAGAAACGGACAGGTTGTAGGTCTGAGGTCTGAACTATGGGGTCTTGGGCGAAGCCCTCCTTTCTGGATCTTCAGTTTTGTTTTTTTTTTAAAAGACTTTTTTTTGATGTTTACCATTTGTAGTCTTTGTTGAATTTGTTAGAGCATTGCTTCTGTTTTATGTTTTGGTTTTTTGGCCACAAGGCATGTGGGGTCTTAGCTCCCCAACCAGGAATCGAATCTGCACCCCTACGTTGGAAGGCAAACCTTAACTACTGGATCACCAGGGAAGTCCCTGGATCCTCATTCTTGCTTGGACCATCTTGTAGTTGAACTAATGGCCATTAAAGAGATTCTTGTCACTCTTCATTTTTTGGCCATGATTCCTCTCCCTTTCCTGTTCCAGTTTTCCAAATGTCATAAAGATGTTAATTCATTTCTCTGGGCCCAAGAGAAGGAATCCTTTTGGGGAGAAAAGCCAAGGCTTGTGTCTATTAGATCCTTTCACCCTAAATACTCTGCTCTGATTTCTGCTCAAATCCAGGGAAGTGATTGCTTCTGCTTTGCCTTAGTAAAATGGGGAACCGCTAAGGTGGCTTGTTCTAGATGACTGAGCTTAATCACGATACACCTTCCTTGATTGAAAAGGTGCTGTGTGCTGTGTTTAGTTGCTCAGTTGTGTCTGACTCTTTGCAACCCCATGGACTGTAGCCCACCAGGCACCTCTGTCCATTGGGATTCTCTGGACAAGAATACTGGAGTGGGTAGCCTATCCCTTCTTCAGGGAATCATCCAGAACCAGGAAGTGAACCACAGTCTCCTGCATTGCAGGTGGATTCCTCACCAGCTGAGCTCCTGGAGAGGTACTGAGGTGTGATTAGCCTAGCAACTCTGCAGTACCTTCCAGAAGCCTTGGAAAGCATGAGTTTCTTTTTGTTCTTTTTCAACTGCTTGCTCCTTTGGAGTTAATGGTTTCTTCCGGTAACTGCCATGATCGACTTTCCTGGACGCCAACTGCATCTATCATCCCAGTGACAGTGCCTTAATTGAAATGACATCTTAAAATTATTTCTTTAAAATTCATTGTTTAATTCAGTAAATTTAGTATTAATTAACGCCAACTGCGGTGGTGTTTTGGTCCCCCATTTGTCACTCTCTCAGCTCAGTACAGGAAATAATAGGTCTATTTCATTTTACAGGGCTTATTTGACTTGGAAAAGAGAACGAGAAGGAAGAGAGGAGGGAGAGAATGAGGAAGGGAAAAAAGAGAAGGAGAAAGGTGAGTTGCCAGATGCCGCTCATCCTTAGAGGACCCTTGACAAGACTTATGATTGTACTTATGGTACAACCATAAGTCAGGGGAACCTCAGAGAGCCATCCACTTCAAAAAGTTTCTTTTGAATATAACATTCAGAATGAATGAGTGCACATGCCTGTGCATATGTGTGTCTATGCAAATACACTTAACTCTATTTTCCCACCCTGTGGGAAAATGATATGTGTAGTTAATAATGTTGTGACAAAGAAGATGTGTATAAGAGACAGGCTCTGTGGCTGGCGTGGCAGTGGCCCACCAGGTGGCGCTCGCCAGGAACTTGGGGATGGTGAGGGGCTTCTGCAAACAGATTAACAATCAAGGGGTTTTATGGAATGGATAAGCAGCTATGATCGATTGGAAGGAAAATGGGATTTGCAGTCCAGAGAACTATGTTTATACTTTTATTCTACTTAAGAGCCATATGATCTTAGGCAAATCATTCAAATTTTCTGATTCCTGCTTTTGTTTGTTTGTCTGTTTTAATCTCTAGAGTGAGGGATCATAACAGGCTGGGGGTGAGGACTAAATGAGCCACTGTGTATGACTCATCTTGTCACCTCCTGTTTGCATTTTAATCGTGTTCAGGTCAGTTCCTCCCTACAGACTGGAATTTTCTCACCCTCCTGATCTCTTGGATTCTTCTAGTAACACGGGGATTGCAAATGGGATTTTACTGGAAATGGGAAATTAGGTGACAAAGACAAGAGAAAAATTTCCATTTCCTTTCAGAGCAAAATGTCACCCTATTCTGTTTCAGTGAAGAATAAAGGAATTTGAATAAAATGTCAGTTTCCTTCTGAACTAAATTGGGAATTATAATGACATGCACAGTCACCATTGAGCACATGAATATTCATAATTAAAAATGAAATTGTCCTTTTTTTCAGACTGTGAAAGTGAACAGAACTCCCCAGGGGTGGCCAAGGCCAGAAGAGCTGTTCATTTTAAGAAAAAGTCAAAGGAAATTCTAAGATTCCAAAGTGATGTATTCAAAATCATAACAGATGCCAGGCAAGGGTTTGTGAAACACCGTTGGACTGAGGTGCCCCTTCCGTGCTTTCTGGGTGACCCAGAGGACATAGGAGGTATTCCTCTGGGGAGGGAAGGAGCTTTGAAAATACGTCCTGGCTGCTTACTCCGTATCCCACCCTGCCACCCTGCCTCTGGCCAACACCATAGCTCACACACACACTCATCTTGTTTTCCAGACATACTGTAGCTCTGCCTCTTCAAAATTCAATATAGTGGGTTAGGCATATATTAAGTAAGTAAAACACAGAGGGAGGGTAGGATGTGCTAGAGGAGTCAGCCTTTAGTTAGTAGTTACTATAACCATGTTATAGACAAACTAAGACTAAGATTGTTGTACCTGCTGTTCTTAGTGACATCTTTGATTTATTCTCCTAATTTTATGTCTATATTCTAATTAAAGGGTCTTTTCAGGATATTTATTTGTAGTTAGCGCTCACAGAGACCCACATTGTTCTAGAGGAAGAAACGGACAGGTTGTAGGTCTGAGGTCTGAACTATGGGGTCTTGGGCGAAGCCCTCCTTTCTGGATCTTCAGTTTTGTTTTTTTTTTAAAAGACTTTTTTTTGATGTTTACCATTTGTAGTCTTTGTTGAATTTGTTAGAGCATTGCTTCTGTTTTATGTTTTGGTTTTTTGGCCACAAGGCATGTGGGGTCTTAGCTCCCCAACCAGGAATCGAATCTGCACCCCTACGTTGGAAGGCAAACCTTAACTACTGGATCACCAGGGAAGTCCCTGGATCCTCATTCTTGCTTGGACCATCTTGTAGTTGAACTAATGGCCATTAAAGAGATTCTTGTCACTCTTCATTTTTTGGCCATGATTCCTCTCCCTTTCCTGTTCCAGTTTTCCAAATGTCATAAAGATGTTAATTCATTTCTCTGGGCCCAAGAGAAGGAATCCTTTTGGGGAGAAAAGCCAAGGCTTGTGTCTATTAGATCCTTTCACCCTAAATACTCTGCTCTGATTTCTGCTCAAATCCAGGGAAGTGATTGCTTCTGCTTTGCCTTAGTAAAATGGGGAACCGCTAAGGTGGCTTGTTCTAGATGACTGAGCTTAATCACGATACACCTTCCTTGATTGAAAAGGTGCTGTGTGCTGTGTTTAGTTGCTCAGTTGTGTCTGACTCTTTGCAACCCCATGGACTGTAGCCCACCAGGCACCTCTGTCCATTGGGATTCTCTGGACAAGAATACTGGAGTGGGTAGCCTATCCCTTCTTCAGGGAATCATCCAGAACCAGGAAGTGAACCACAGTCTCCTGCATTGCAGGTGGATTCCTCACCAGCTGAGCTCCTGGAGAGGTACTGAGGTGTGATTAGCCTAGCAACTCTGCAGTACCTTCCAGAAGCCTTGGAAAGCATGAGTTTCTTTTTGTTCTTTTTCAACTGCTTGCTCCTTTGGAGTTAATGGTTTCTTCCGGTAACTGCCATGATCGACTTTCCTGGACGCCAACTGCATCTATCATCCCAGTGACAGTGCCTTAATTGAAATGACATCTTAAAATTATTTCTTTAAAATTCATTGTTTANTAAAAAGCCTCTTGATGAAAGTGAAGGAGGAGAGTGAAAAAGTTGGCTTAAAGCTCAACATTCAGAAAACGAAGATCATGGCATCCGGTCCCATCACTTCATGGGAAATAGGTGGGGAAACAGTGGAAACAGTGTCAGACTTTATTTTTGGGGGCTCCAAAATCACTGCAGATGGTGACTGCAGCCATGAAATTAGAAGATGCTTACTCCTTGGAAGAAAAGTTATGACCAACCTGGATAGTATATTCAAAAGCAGAGACATTACTTTGCCGACTAAGGTCCGCCTAGTCAAGGCTATGGTTTTTCCAGTGGTCATGTATGGATGTGAGAGTTAGACTGTGAAGAAAGCTGAGTGCGAAAGAATTGATGCTTTTGAACTGTGGTGTTGGAGAAGACTCTTGAGAGTCCCTTGGACTGCAAGGAGATCCAATCAGTCCATTCTAAAGGAGATCAGTTCTGGGTGTTCATTGGAAGGACTGATGCTGAGGCTGAAACTCCAATACTTTGGCCACCTCATGTGAAGAGTTGGCTCATTGGAAAAGACTGTGATGCTGGGAGGGATTGGGGGCAGGAGGAGAAGGGGACGACCGAGGATGAGATGGCTGGATGGCATCACTGACTCGATGGACAAGAGTTTGAGTGAACTCCAGGAGCTGGTGATGGACAGGGAGGCCTGGCGTGCTGCGATTCATGGGGTTGCAAAGAGTCGGACATGACTGAGTGACTGAACTGGACTGAACTGAGCAGAATTTCCCTGTTAAATTTTGTTAAGTGGTTAGACTCTGTACTTACAATGCAGGGGATATGGGTTCTATCCCTGGTTGGGGAACTAAGATCTCACATGCCATGGAGCAACCACGCTTTTGCACCATAACTACTGAACCTGCTCACTCTAGAGCCTGCATGCTGCAACAAAGACCAAGCACAGCCAAAACACCAAAGGGAAAGTAGCTTATTTGAGACCTTATCAACAGAAGCATCAAAGGGGAGGCATGAAAGGGAAGATAACCAAAACACAGTATGTTTTTCAGGCAGTAACCTCCTGGGCACCTGAGCTCAGCTCTGCTGGGGACTGTAGGAAGAAGGACAGAACACATCCCTTAGTTATGCCTCCCAAGGAGGAGGAAACTGGTATTTATCCTCCAGATCCTGTCTGTTATCACTGAGGACTGTTACCAAAACACTAACCCCCTGAATCCCTACCCTGCCCAGTTTGTGGGCCAGGAGAGAGCTTCTGGGCAGAGAGGGGCAGGTGCTTGCTTTAAGTTGCAGCAGGTATGAAATGGATGGGTGAATGCCGAAGGGGTATGCTTGGAGCTCCAATAGTGTCTGTTATATTTAGAATGCCCTGTGTTGTCAGGCTATAAGGTTGGGACTGGAGGTGTTCAGATCCGGGGCAGGAAGTTGTGGGGTCATGGTAACTGTGCAGGGACAAGTACTCATCAGTAATTCTCAGGCAGGCACAGTTCATCTGTGTGGTCAGTGGTCTCCACAACACTCGTCACTGGCTTCCATGAGTGTTGGATGCTCCAGGCTTACAGCTGCCCCTTTCCCAGATGATGGACCATGGCTGGTGGAGCCGCTTGACCAAAGGCTTATAGACATGAGGGCACAGCCCAAGACCAGTGACTCAGAGCCCTGACAGAGCACCACTTGAGAGGCTTGCTCCTTCCATCTATAACAGCAATCATCTGTTTATACCCCAAATGGTGCTGATGCCATCTGTGCTTTTTGGCCTCAGTGTTTTCCACCCATGAGAATGTCTCTCTGCTATGCTATATAATAGGTTCACAGCCCTAAGAAGACCACCAGATACCAGCAGAGCAGGTGGGTGAATGGAGTTTATATGGCTGTATTTGGGCCCAGAGTGCATACTATTAATACATCCTAAGGGATTCCCTGGTGGCTCAGATGGTAGAGAATCTGCCTGCAATGCAGGGGACTGGAATTCAATCCCTGGATCAGGAAGACCCCCTGCAGAAGGGAATGGCAACCCACTCCAGTATTCTTGCCTGGAGAATTCCATGGACAGAGGAGCCTGGTGGGCTACAGTTCATAGAGTCACAAAAAGTCAGACACAACTGGGCCAATAACATTTTCATTTCACTTTCAAACCAGGGACAGAAGGAAATACCCATATTTTTACATGAGGAAGATCTATTATCCCCATTTTAGAGGTAAGGGTACTAAGCCCATTTCTTTTATTAACTTGCATGAGCTCATATAACTTTTCAGTTGGTAGATTTGGGATTTGAATCAGGCCTTTCTAGACACAGGCCCATGTCTTCTCTACCACAGCACACTGTTGCTCAAAGAGAACTTCGTGCATGACTGGAAATGTGGGGCAGGGCAACTTGGTAATGCTCTGCGATTGGCAGACCTGACTCACACATACCAGTGGAGGGTCCCTGTGACTCCTTGATTCTCATGGTGAGTTCAGTCCAGTCTCTTACTCATAATTTAGAAAGGCCTCCTAGCATCTTGGGGCTGGGATAATGCATGCTGTTAATCATCAATGTAATATCCAGAAAGATTCTTTCATCACAAGGCCTGTTGAACTCACGTTATCAGACAAGAAACATGGTCTCCATGTGAGGCTTCTCTGTTTCAGAAACAGGAGGGCTCAAAAACCACGGGGTCTACAGATGGTTTCAGGAAGTGACTGTGTCTTCTCTAGGCTTTTTACCCGACTTTCATTTAAATTCTACAAACACTTGCTGAGCACCCACCACGTGCCAGACACCACACGAGGCCCTGGGGAGACTATAGAGATAAAGAAGATGTCTCGCTTTCTTTCTTGTAGAGAAGCTTAGCAAATAAACAAGCAAGTATTACATGTGGCAGAAAGAATCGAGGGCTAATTAGTCATTCCTGCACCCAGCTGTGGGAACCCAGAAGGACAAGTGGTTAATTCTGACTGCAGGGGATTTGGAAGTGACATTGAAGGATGAACACAATGCTGATAGACAAGAAGGGCTCGATCTGATCTATTTACTGCTGCAGCAAAAACAGAAAAGAGGAAGCAGCCATTTTTAAATAGTTTTCTGACAGGAGAACTACACGTATACATTAGCGTGTATAGCTCTTCTTTTTGTGGAGAAAAGATTCACTGAGATGCAAGGGAAAGAACTATCTCATGCCTGGCAGGACTTCAGCCAGACTAATTATTAGGTTTATCTTCAGTTTCCTCATGACTTAGTCTTAAGGGACTGGCCTCCCACCTGCATGGCACAAAGCCATGACAGAGTGATTTTACTAATATTTCTGATCAACTGCATAACTTATTATGTGGCAATTATCTGGACCAAGTATGTCCTGTTGCAGTGTGGTTCTTAGGCAGCTGACATAGACAGCTGACATTTGATTATTTCAGTTTAACAAACCCAGGCTTTGTTTATGTTGAGTGGAGAAATAATAACTGATTTACAAAAAACTGTCACTCTGTGCCTCTGCTGGTTCATTCGAAGGGGATTTGGTAGGATTCTGTTTGTGAGCAGGAAAGGAAGAGAACACTATTGCCCCAGTTTTCACAGCAGAGAGTAATGGGAAGTGACAGCCTAGAGGCAGGCTGGAAAGATGACAGCAGAGAGAGATCCTGGGTAAATGAGAAGGAGAGTGATATTTATTGAACACCTGCTATGTTCCAGGCACCATTCTAAGCATGTTTTATGTATGGTTTCATTAATTCCAGAAAGATAAAATGGAATTGTACTTGTAAAAGTGCTTTCTCACATGCTCTACAAATGTTAGGCATAATTAGTATTTTCCTCTAGTAGAGCCTCCTAAGGTTCATTTGAGACCATTCCCTGCTTTCTATTATCAGAAGTAAATTTATGTTGAAGCACTAGCAGGCTTTCTCTCACTCAGCACTCTTAAGTAGGAAAAGGTGATGGGAGAAGTAGGCGGGTTGGCTCATGGGACTGTGGGATTTTGTTCTGGAAGGGGTCTTTTTTAGGTTCTTGTTTTCAGTTCCTTCTTTGCCTCTGACCTAATGAGCTGCTGGCTGCTGGGAGCCAGGGTGAGGAACTCCACCCATGGCAAAGGTCATGAGGAAGGAGGCTTCAGCATATGCAAAGTGGGATCGAGCCTCAGGAAACCCCCTGTTCCCTAGCATCTACCCCAAAAACCAGAGTCTACCTACTTTACTGTTTCATGCTTTCACCTACACCTCTGACTTTATGGGGGGCGGGCTGTTGCCCACCAGTTCTCTTGGAGAAGGAGTTAACTTGCAGCTCCAGTCAATAAAAATTCCTGGGTGTGACAAGGGTGTCTCAAGTCAAACCTCTCTGCTGGCAGACTAGCTTGTGTGACAGGATTATTCACACTCCTGCCACTAGCACATGATTGTTTACCACCTCTCAACCACAAGCAACACAGAGAGTTTGGAGTATTTTGAAAATCTTAATTAGCATAGGGCTTTTCTCATTGTTGAGTCAATGATTGCCACCAGACCTCCATATCCTTAGGCACCTGGGAATATATTAATGTATTTGGAATATAGAAAATGAAATATAGTAGTTTTTGATGTTAGCAATACTAGACTTTTGAGTTAATGAATTTTCTCTTTTGTTATAGATCACTGTACTTTGTTATAAATCACTGTGTCCGTGCTATGTAAAAATGTAACTTTATCACTATCTTAAGACTAAATAGATCTTAAGGGGAACATTGGTGAAGGGTTTTCATTTATTGGGCTGATGTTTGTGGCTAAATCTCCATATTCCCTGCCCTTATAATGAATATAAGTAGCATATAGGAGAAATAAGTATTAACCTTTATTTAGGTTAAATAAATTCCTTTCTTAGTTGTAACCCACTACACTCTCACCCTATAGGAATGCAACTTTATCTGGTACCTTCAGAGGGTGGCACCTGGTTTAAGAAAAAACACCCTTGGAAAAAATAAGTTTTCTGGTTAACTGACCGTTATCAGAAAGAAAGGGTCGTAAAATGTCAGCAGGCCTCATGGCCAAAAGATGATGTAAAACCCCTAAGACCTTTTTTTAAAAAATATACAATTATGTGAAGCACCTGATTTTGATAAAGGTCAGGACTGCTGACCCCTGCGTGACTTTAAAATTCCCATTTGTCTCTATGTGTAACAAAAGGTATATAAGCAAACCTAAAAATAAAACGTATTGGATCAGTTTCTAGAAAGACTGATTCCCCCGTGTTGTTCTTTCTTTCCCCTTCTGGCTGAATTCCCATCTGGAGTGTGGGTGCTCACCAAGCCTGCTAATTTTGCCCTGGCATTTAAGTTCCACGCGAGAGGGAGCCCAAGGCGGGGCACCCTCTGATATTCAAGTGGGCGCCAGTGGCCTACGTAGGTGGTGCAAGCTTCTTGTCTCGAAGCTTTATTGGTATCCCACGTAAACCAAGTTATTCAGCCTCTTTTTCTCCACTAATTTTCCTGCTATGCTATTTCTTTCTAATCTCCCTCTATATCTTTAATTAAGCAATTAATTCCTGGGACGCTGACTCCATCCCCACTTCAAATTACCCTGGATCCACTGGGGTTGGACCCTGGCAGCTGGCATGGCTTCAACATGCTCTCAGAGGTGAGCAGTCACTTTTCCTTGGCCATGTGGTCTCATCCAGGGCTGGAGAAAGACCAGTGGTGGGGATTTGTCCAGACCCTCTAGTTTTGAGAAATAGACTCCTGGTATCCTGTTTATCTTGTTTCATCCTGTTCCACATTCTTTTTGTTGCATATGAAGGCTATACCCTCTTCACTGTGGAAAAGTTGGGCTCAGATGTGATTTCTAATTTAATTTATATGTGCCAGTCCATTAGACATTGGACCTTAGTGCAGAGCATTTAAACAGAAATGGTCTGCTGGTTGAGAGTTGGTCAGTGGAAATGGACCACCTGTTCTACGGCTTACAGGGGCTGACACAGGTTTCTTCCCTGGAACCAGAAACAGTCAAGGTTCTCCAGGGGATCTTCCCAACCCAGGGATTGGACCCAGTTCTTGTGCATTGTAGGCAGGTTCTTTACCATCTGGGCCAACAGAGAAGCCTGATCAGGGTTCTACGAGGGAGCAAATGGCTGATATGGTACTATTTAAACTCCTAGGATTGGAATGTACCTCAGAGCCAGTCTCACTCTTACCATATTCATCCCTCAAAGAAAGTGAAAGAGGCCTGATTAGGATTGTACTTTGTATAAAGAAGGCACAAGCAGAGAAGCTCGAAGAACCAGAGGCATATCTCACTTTCCCTGACTTCTGTTTTGCATCAGCATCTTTCACTATGTATTTTGAAGTCTTTAGTGGTTTTCACCATTTAAAGCCAAGTTCCTAAGTGTAGCCTTAAGATGCTTGAGCAGATGCCCCTACCAAACCCTCCAGTCTTATCTCTCTCTCATTAATCCCCTTTGGGTAAACCCTACAATGTAGCCAAGTTGTATTTATGTCTCTTCTCTTCCAAATTTTTGTCTTAACATTTTCACTGCCTATGATACCTTCTTTTTCTTGGTATATCCAAGTCCAGTTCCTCCTTTTCATTTCCTCTCAACTGGGATCCTATCCTTCCAGGAAGCCTTTTCATCTCCTTCCTTTCTTGTCTCCAGGCATCCCCTTTCTTTCTGAAATATGTCAATCTCAGAACCCTGCACCCAAAGCACTTCACCTTCATTTTGGCAGGCTTTACATGATGTGATATTTGATTCTTATTCAGGTATGTATCATCAAATTTTATAGATAACATTTTTACTACTCACCCATCTTTCAAGACAAGTCTCAGCAAGGCTTTTTTCAGTCTTGCCTTACTTGATATTAGTTAGATCTCAGGATTATTTGAGACCCTGTGTGATAATACATTATAATCTCATGGCTAAGTCATGGTGCAGAAAAAGAGACCAGACACATTGAGTCAGGCCTGGGTCTGAATCCCACTTCTGCTATTTTCTATTTCAGTGATGTTCAGTTATTAAGCCTTTTAGAAACTCAGTTTCTGCTCTTCCAAGAAAACAACCACACTTAATATTGTTGGTTATTGCAGTAGCTTTGAATTGTGCCCCGCCCCCCAAATGTGTCCATATGCTAAGCCTGGGAACCTGGGAATGGGGTTTTATTTGGAAACAGATTTTCCAGATGTGGTTGAGTTAAGGGTCCTGAGGAAAGGAGCTCATCTTGGATGTTTTGGGTGTGCCCTAAATCCAATGGCAGGTATTCATGTAAGAAACACATAGGGCAGTCCTAAGATGGTGGAGGAATAGGACAGGGAGACCACTTTCTCCCCACACATTCATCGAAAGATCATTTGAATGCTGAACAAATTCCACAAAACAACTTCTGAACACTGGCAGAGGACATTAGGCACCCAGAAAGGCAGCCCATTCTCTTTGAAAGGAGATGTTTTATCATTGGTGCTGCATGGATGGCGAAGTCTTGAAGCTGCTATAAGAATAAGACTGAAACCCAGAGGCAGGAGGCTTAAATCCAGAACTTCAGAACTCCAGAAAACTCCTGACTCCAGGGAACATTAATCAGCAAGAGCTCATTCAAAAGCCTCCGTACCTACAAAGAAAACAAGCTCCACCCAAGAGTCAACAAGTTACAGAACAAGACATGCCAAGCTAATTCTTCAACAACACAGGAACATAACCCTGAGCATTAAAATACAGGTGGCCAAAAGTCACACCAAACACACATATACCTCAAAACTCACTACTGGACACTGCATTGCACACCAGAGAGAGGAGATCCAGCTTCACCTACCAGAACACCGACACACGCTTCCCTAACTAGGAAACTTTGACAAGCCACTCATCCAACCCCACCCACAGGGAGGAACCTCCACAATAAAGAGGAACCACAAACTACCAGCATACAGAAAGGGCACCCCAAACGCAGCAATCTAAACGAGATGAAAAAGCAGAGAAATATTCAGTAGGTAAAGAAACATGATAAATGGCCACCATACCAAACAAAACAGGAGGAGATAGGGAGTCTACCTGAAAAATAATTCAGAATAATGATAGCAAAAATGATCCAAAATCTTGAAAACAAAATGGAGTTACAGATGTATAGTCTGGAGACAAGGATCGAGAAGATGCAAGAAATGTTTAACAAGGACCTAGAAAAAATAAAAAAGAATAAATAACGAATAACGCAATAACTGAGATCAAAAACACTCTGGAGGGAATCAACANGATGTATAGTCTGGAGACAAGGATCGAGAAGATGCAAGAAATGTTTAACAAGGACCTAGAAAAAATAAAAAAGAATAAATAACGAATAACGCAATAACTGAGATCAAAAACACTCTGGAGGGAATCAACAATAGAATAACTGAGGCAGAAGATAGGATAGTGAGGTAGAAGATAGAATGGTGGAAATAAATGAAACAGGGAAAGAGAAAAAGGAATTAAAAGAAATGAGGGCAACTTCAGAGACCTCTGGGACAATGTCAAACACCCCAACATTTGAGTCAGGAGTACCAGAAGAAGAAGACAAAAAGAAAGGCCATGGGAAAATACTTGAGGAGATAATAGTTGAAAACTTCCCTAAAATGGGGAAGGAAATAGCCACCCAAGTCCAAGAAACCCAGAGAGTCCCAAACAGGATAAACCTAAGGCAAAACACTCCAAGACACATATTAATCAAATTAATGAAGATCAAACACAAAGAACAAATATTAAAAGCAGCAGGGGAAAAACAAAAAATAACACACAAGGAGATTCCCATAAGGATAACAGCTGATCTTTCAATAGAAACTCTTCAGGCCAGAAGGGATTGACAGGACATACTTAAAGTGGTGAAAGAAAATAATCTACAGCCCAGAATACTGTACCCAGCAAGGATCTCATTCAAATATGGAGAAAAGAAAAGCTTTACAAACAAGCAAAAGCTCAGAGAATTCGGCATCACCAAACCAACTCTTTAACAAATGATGAAGGATCTTCTCCAGATGGGAAACACAGAAAATGTTTATAAACTCAAACCCAAAATAACAAACTAAATGGTAATGGGATCATACTTATCAATACTTACCTTAAGTGTAAATGGGCTGAATGCCCCAACCAAAAGACAAAGACTGACTAGATGGATCCAAAAACAAGACCCCTATATATGCTGTCTACAAGAGACCCACCTTGAACCAAGGGACACATACAGACTGAAAGTGAAGGACTGGAAAAAGATATTTCACACAAATGAAGAAAAAGAAAGCAGGAGTAGCAATGCTCATATCAGATAAAATAGACTTTGAAATAAAGGCTGTGAAAAGAGACAAAGAAGGACACTACATAATGATCAAAGGATCAATCCAAGAAGAAGATATAACAATTATAAATATATGCATGCAACATAGGAACAAGACTATATGTAAGGCAAATGCTAACAAGTATGAAAGGGGAAATTAACAGTAACAGTAATAGTGGGACACTTTAATACCCTACTCACACCTATGGAGAGATCAACTAACCAGAAAATTAACAAAGAAACGCAAACTTTAAATGATACAATAGACCAGTTAGACCTAATTGATATCTATAGGACATTTCACCCCAAAACAATGAATTTCACCTTTTTCTCAAGTGCTCACGGAACCTTCTCCAGGATAGATCACATCCTGGGCCATAAATCTAACCTTGATAAATTCAAAAAAATCGAAATCATTCCAAGCATCTTTTCTGACCATAATGCATTAAGATTAGATCTCAATTACAGGAGAAAAACTATTAAAAATTCCAACATTTGGAGGCTGAACAATACGCTTCTAAATAACCAACAAATCACAGAAGAAATCAAAAAAGAAATCAAAATGTGCATAGAAATGAATGAAAATGAAAACACAACAACCCAAAACCTGTGGGACACTATAAAAGCAGTGCTAAGAGGAAAGTTCATAGCAATACAGGCATACCTCAGGAAACAAGAAAAAAGTCAAATAAATAACCTAACTCTACACCTAAAGCAACTAGAAAAGGAAGAAATGGAGAACCCCAGAGTTAGTAGAAGGAAAGAAATCTTAAAAATTAGGGCAGAAATAAATGCAAAAGAAACAAAAGAGACCATAGCAAAAATCAACAAAGCCAAAAGCTGGTTTTTTGAAAAGATAAATAAAATTGACAAACCATTAGCCAGACTCATCAAGAAACAAAGGGAGAAAAATCAAATCAATAAAATCAGAAATGAAAATGGAGAGATCACAACAGACAACACAGAAATACAAAGAATCATAAGAGACTACTATCAGCAATTATATGCCAATAAATTGGACAACGTGGAAGAAATGGACAAATTCTTAGAAAAATACAACTTTCCAAAACTGAACCAGGAAGAAATAGAAAATCTTAACAGACCCATCACAAGCACGGAAATTGAAACTGTAATCAGAAATCTTCCAGCAAACAAAAGCCCAGGTCCAGACGGCTTCACAGCTGAATTCTACCAAAAATTT
>SJYX01007414.1:233374-290491 GCA_006410675.1 Oreotragus oreotragus
TAAAACTCTCACTGTTTGCAGATGACATGATCCTCTACATAGAAAACCCTAAAGACTCCACCAGAAAATTACTAGAGCTAATCAATGAATATAGTAAAGTTGCAGGATATAAAATCAACACACAGAAATCCCTTGCATTCTTATACACTAATAATGAGAAAGTAGAAAAAGAAATTAAGGAAACAATTCCATTCACCATTGCAATGAAAAAAAATAAAATACTTGGGAATATATCTACCTAAAGAAACTAAAGACCTATATATAGAAAATTATAAAACACTGATGAAAGAAATCAAAGAGGACACTAATAGATGGAGAAATATACCATGTTCATGGATTGGAAGAATCAATATAGTGAAAATGAGTAAACTGCCCAAAGCAATCTACAGATTCAATGCAATTCCTATCAAGCTACCAATGGTATTTTCCAGAGAACTAGAACAAATAATTTCACAATTTGTATGGAAATACCAAAAACCTCGAATAGCCAAAGCAGTCTTGAGAAAGAAAAATGGAACTGGAGGAATCAACCTGCCTGAATTCAGGCTCTACTACAAAGCCACAGTCATCAAGACAGTATGGTACTGGCACAAAGACAGAAATATAGATCAATGGAACAAAATAGAAAGCCCAGAGATAAATCCACACACATATGGACACCTTATCTTTGACAAAGGAGGCAAGAATATACAATGGAGTAAAGACAATCTCTTTAACAAGTGGTGCTGGGAAAACTGGTCAACCACTTGTAAAAGAATGAAACTAGATCACTTTCTAACACCNGTCAAAGATAAGTATCTTTGACAAAGGAGGCAAGAATATACAATGTAGAAAAGACAATCTCTTTAACAAGTCGTGCTGGGAAAACTGGTCAACCACTTGTAAAAGAATGAAACTAGAACACTTTCTAACATCATACACAAAAGTGAACTCAAAATGGGTGAAAGATCTAAATGTAAGACCAGCAACTATAAAACTCCTAGAGGAAAACATAGGCAAAACACTCTTGGATGTAAATCATAGTAGGATCCTTTATGACCCACCTCCAAGAGTAATGGAAATAAAAGCAAAAATAAACAAATGGGACCTAATTAAACTTAAACGCTTTTGCACAATGAAGGAAACTATAAGCTAGGTGAAAAGACAGCCTTCAGAATGGGAGAAAATAATAGCAAACAAAGCAACTGACAAATAATTAACCTCAAAAATATACCAGCAGCTCTTGCAGCTCAATTCCAGAAAAACAACCCAATCAAAAAATGGGCCAAAGAACTAAACAGACATTTCTCCAAAGAAGACATACAGATTGCTACCAAACACATGAGAAGATGTTCATCATCACTCATTATCAGAGAAATGCAAATCAAAACCATGAGGTACCATATCACACAGGTCAGAATGGCTGCTATCAAAAAGTCTACAAACAGTAAATACTGGAGAGGGTGTGCAGAAAAGGGAACCCTCTTACACTGTTGGTGGGAATGCAAACTAGTATAGCCACTATGGAGAACAGTGTGGAGATTCCTTAAGAAATTGCAAATAGAACTGCCTTATGACCCAGCAATCCCACTGCTGGGCATACACACCGAGGAAACCAGAATAGAAAGAGACACATGTACCCCAATGTTCATTGCAGCACTGTTTATAATAGCCAGGACATGGAAGCAACCTAGATGTCCATCAGCAGATGAATGGATAAGAGAACTGTGTACATATACACAATGGAATATTACCCAGCTATTAAAAAGAATGCATTTGAATCAGTTCTAATGAGGTGGATGAAACTGGAGCCTATTATACAGAATGAATTAAGTCAGAAAGAAAAATACCAATACAGTATATTAACGCATATATATGGAATTTATAAAGATGGTAATGATGACCCTATATGTCAGACAGCAAAAGAGACATTGATGTAAAGAACAAACTTTTGGACTTTGCGGGAGAAGGCGAGGGTGGGATGATTTGAGAGAATAACATTGAAACGTATATTATCATATGTGAAATAGATTGCCAGTCCAGGTTCGATACATGAGACAGGGTGCTCAGGGCTTGTGCATTTGAATGACCCTGAGGGATGGGATGGGGAGGGAGGTGGGAGGGGAATTCAGAATGGGGAACATGTGTACATCCATGGCTGATTCATGTCCTTGTATGGCAAAACCCACTACAATATTGTAAAGTAATTAGCCTCCAATTAAAATAATAAAAGAAAAAGAAACATGTAGAAGGGTATTGGATACAGAGGATAAGACAATGTGTAGGTGGAGGTGGAGATGGGTGTGATGCCAGCACAAATGAGAAGCCAGCAATCATGAGAAGCTAGAATAAGCCTGGAGTGGAGTCTCCCCTAGGGCCTCCAAAGGGACTGTGTCCCTGGTGACACTTTCATTTTTAGACTTCTGGCTTCCAGAACTGTGAGAGATTAATTTCTGTTGTTAAACCACCTACTTCATGATAATTTGTTACAGTAGTTTTAGAAAATGAATATAGTCTTTATTATGCCATTTTGCTGTCTGCTTTATGAAATTTTGAGTTCTTTTCAAAGGCAGGGATGTACCTCATTCCCTCCTCGCACCCAGACCACCTACTCCTGGGACTGACTCAGTGTCTGTAGTAATAATATTTGGTTGACATGTTCTACAGACCATATTTTATGACTCACCCTAAAATAGAACCTGTAGAACTGAGATTGTTGTCACTAAAAAGGTAGAAAACCTTTAAAAAAGGAAAGAATTAGAGAAAGATTTAGAGCAAGAAAATTCCTGTACTTTTAAGAATTTATGCTCCAAAGTGTTTTTCCTTTATCCATTTATTATCAGTCTCAAAGATCTGGGACAGTCTTAATGTATAATTTAGATCAGAGGCAATGGGAATTCTTTCATTTTCCTTTAGTCATCAATTAGCATTTATCAGGTCCTTACTCTATTCAGAGGCTGGTGCAGCATCAGACACTCTTGGTATCCACTTCTGAGTTTCTTGACTGACTATCAACCTCTAACTCCTATGACTCACACAGAGAGTATCCACCTTGTTCTGGGGAGACTGCATCTCCCTTCTATTGGAATAGGGCTTTGTCCATGGTGCTGAATAGTCATACACATACTATACTGCTATTTTGTATAACACTACACAAAATATAGTTACAGTGCAGTAATTATACAAAATACACAGTCGCAGCAGCAAGCAAGTAGGTCATTACAGTAAGATGTTTATTTAATATAAAGAAGGATTTCTAGAACTCTTCAAATATCTCATTAATTCATCTTTCCTCCAAATAGTTATAGATCCAGTCCTCTGTCCAAGACTCTAATAGGTGCCAGAGAAAATGGATCCTGTGATGGAAGTTGCTTCTGTGTAATGCAGGAGACAAGCACCCACTTATAATAGATAAAGGGTCATGTTAAAATAGGTGGATTTAGGTTACCAAGGATAATGGGGTCATATCCATAGAAACATGAAATAATTTGAATGTGTTTTGTTATCATTTGTTTGTTCATGTTTTTACTCATTACTTCATTCAGCATCAGTCACGTGGGGGCAATAGTCAGTTCTCAGTCCTTATGGGGAACTGAGTCATGGCAGCCAGAGGTCCTTTTCTCATGGAGTTCTTTCTGTAGTGCTTGGATATTTGATATTGATGATATCTCATTCCCTTACAGTTCTAAGGTTCTAGATTTCCATGATGTAAAGTGAAAGGAACAGAGAAGAGGCCAAAGGAAGGAAAGGGAATTTCTATTAAAAAGTGCTCAATTCTATTTATGTTATCTCATCTAATTTCCCCAGAAGTCTATGAAACCTGGTGGAATTTTCTGATTTTACCAGTAAGGTAGAAGATATTAATAAAAATTCAATAGCTTCCTCAAGGTCACATAGCTAGCAAATGGAAGAGTTGAGATCCTAACAATTCTAGCTACATTCAAAACCTGAAGATACTCTGAATTATCCCTCATAGAATCAGACATTGTATGTACTGCTACATATGAGGCTAGGGTATAGTAAGGCTCTTCTCACACCTCAATTACTAAACACTTTGTGTGCAGGGTAATGTCTTTGTGAGTTGTGACATACTAAGGCCACTATAGATGCTGTCCAATAACTTAAATGCCCATAAACACTGGCAATCAGGGGCTTGAGGATGAGGGTTGACTGTTAGCTTTTCCTTTGGTGAAGGACCTGGTATCAATCTCTAGGAGGCACTGGGCTCAGTGACAGCTGTCCTAAGTTGTAACTCTTTCTGTTTTTTAGTGAAATAACTCATCATGATGTTCTATTTGTCACTTGTCAGGGAAATCAATATAGTCTAGACTTGTTACCTTGCCAAGATCTGTATTGGACAATTTATAGTCCAAAGAAAGTCTAACAAAAGAGCAGAAGGGGCAGAGCTGATACAAGTATCTCAGTCTCCCTGTAAAACATTCAGGCTTTAGAGCCTTCTTCCAATGGTGGGGGCAATTAAGGGTGAAGCTGAGTTGCCCTTGGCAAAACAAAGGAAGGGAGGACATTCCCCAAAAGAAAGGGGCTGAGAAGAGGGAAAAGGAGATTTTCTTTAAAATAGGGATGGTCATTTTTGCCTGTCAGTGCTGTTGTGAGTATCCGATGATTTGCTTAATATGTTATGCATAGTGCCTGCCTAATACAGTGCCTGGAACAAAAGAGATTATGAGTGAGGAGCTTCTAGGAGCTATAAAGGAAGAGGGAGAAAACAAATGAGTAGAAATAACATACACGGCAACAGTGCAGATATCTTTAGTGCAGGAGTGAAAGAAGCAGACTGTCAACATGAAGGGTAGAATTGGCATGTTTCATATCCTTTGGCCATTAGGTTGTTTCATTCATTCAAACATTTATTAAACATCAAACACTGTGCTAGATGCTGGGGTCATTGTTGTTCAGTCGTTAAGTCATGTCCAACTCGTCTGCCATCCCATGGATGGTAGCCTGCCAGGCTCCTCTGTCCATGGGATTTCCTAGGCACGAATACTGAAAATGGGTTGCCATTTCCTCCAGCGGCTCTTCCTGGACCAGGGGTTGAACCTGTGATTTGTGGGCAGATTATTTACCACTGAGCTACCAGGTAAGCCCAGGTGCTGGGGAAATGAAGACAGAATCAATGGTGTTGCCCTGCAGGACTGTAGAGTCCAGCTGTGGAGATAGACATAGACACACGTTTGTGTTGGAGGTCGGTGGATAGGGTCGCAGAGGTGGGAAAGGCCAGGGTGGGGATGCTGTTCCCTCCATGAGCACAGGGTCCACCCTGTGATTGCTTCTTGCTCATCAAAGTAACAGGCATGTGGAAAAGCCTCAATAATATCGGCTGAATAAGTCAATTTTGAGTAAAAGAGCTGGGTGCCGAAGGAAGGCTTTCTTGAGACCAAAATGTTTGTGCTAAAATACTTTAAAAAAATTATTGAAGTATATTCAATTTACTGTGTTGCTGTGTTATTTTCTGCTGTACAGTGAAGTGAATCAGTTATACGTGTATACATATCCCCTCTCTTTTTTGGATTCCCTTCCCGTTTAGGTCACCACAGAACATTGAGGAGAGCTCCCTGTGCTGTACAGTAGGTTCTGATTAGTTATCTATTTTATATATGCTATCAATAGTGTATTGGTGTCAGTCCCAGTCTCACCATTCATCCCACTTCCCCTTATCCCTCCTTGATGTCCATGTGTTTGTTCTCTATGTCTGTATCTCTATTTCTGCTTTCTAAATAAGATCACGTATACTGATCTTTTCAGACTCCACATGTGCATGGTAATATATGACACCTGTCTTTCTCCTTCTGACTTAATTCATTTGTATGATAGTGTCTATGTCCATCCATGTCACCACAAATGACCCAATTTCATTCCTTTTTATGGCTGAATAATATCCCATGGACATTTTGGTTGCTTTTATTTCCTGGTTACAGTAAATAGCACTGCAATGAACATTGGGGTGCATATGTCTTTTTGAATTATGGTTTTCTCTAGGTATATGCCCAGGAGTAGGACTGCCATGTGAGTGAAGACACTTAATGTCTAAAGATTAAGAATATTCAGGGAAGATGAAGATGTATGCTTGTGTGTGTGTGTGTGGTGGGAGGTGGGGAGAAGTGCCAAACCAGTGAAGAAAGTGTGTGAAAGACCCTATAGGGGTTACTTGAGGACAGAGGCATTTGCACATGGTTGGAGCACAGGGAGCTTTGGAAAATGAGGTTGAAATGACAGATGGTGGTGAACTGAAATATTAGCCAATTCTACTGATTCCCTTATTCCTTCACTTAAAAGGTGTTTACTAAGTACTTACCTGTGGCAAAAGCCTTAAAGATGTAATACCAAACCAGGCAAAAATCCCTCCTTTCAAGGAGTGTACATGCTCATAGTGGGAAGACGGACCGTGAAGATCATTGAGGACAATATACAGCATGTTCAATTGTGGTTAGTTATGAGTTTACAGAAAAGCTTCCCTGATAGCTCAGTTGGTAAATAATCCATATGCCATGCCAGAGACTCTGGTTCGATTCCTGGGTCAGAAGATCTGCTGGAGAAGGAATAGGCTACCTACTCCAGTATTCTTGGGCTTCCCTTGTGGTTGAGCTGGTAAAGAATCCACCTGCAATGCAGGAGACCTGAGTTTAATCCCTGGGTTGGGAAGATCCCCTCGAGAAGGAAAAGGCTACCCACTCCAGTATTCTGGGCTAGAGAATTCCAATGGGATCACAGAGTCAGACATGACTGAGTGACTTCCACTTTATGAAAAAACCTGAGTGAATATTCTGGCCAACCCAATAAAATGGAGAAAAGTGAATCCTGGGAGAGAGATGTTGACAACACGGGGGAAGGTATATGGAAGCAGAGCTCATGTTACCTGGCAGTCACACATCCTACAGTTCTGTTTTAGGATCTAAACTGACAAAGCCACATGACGTTCTTCCCCAGGCACTCTGACTTTATTTGACTTTGTGGCTTTCATGTGAGGTCTGATGCCCGGAGTTTATAATTGCATGGGTAACTTCACAAGGTCCTCTGGACCCTTTTAGCCCTCTTTGGCCATCCTACATGTAACATTAGAGGCAGTTTGTTTTTCTTGTTTTAAAAAATCATGGGTTTATTACTAATTGTGACTTCTAAACACTCTCATCCATATTATAGAACTAGATTTCAATATGCACAAACCCTTCTACTAAATCTCTCATGTCAGCACCATTAAACACGGAATGTTTCTTATCCCTTAGAAAAGAAACAAAGTAGTGTTTCTCCTGTTTCCTGCTTTAGTCACAGGAAATCCTCAGTTGTGGTCTCCTTGTAGTCTGGTGATGGCATTGGAGGTGCAGTATCTCCAAACACCCCCATGCTCCACATACCTTATGCTCTACACCCCATGCTTGCTGTCATTGTTCTAACATGAAGTCCTTATCTGGGGAAAGAAGGGAAATAGCTGGATTTTAAAAAAAATTAATCATCTTAAATCCTTTTGGGTCAACGTAGGTATAAATAAATGAAAGAGCCTCCTAATTAGGATTGGGCTTTGTTCTGTTCTCTGATGTACTGTGAGAAGTTTCAGGTTATCGAATGAAAATAAAAGTTGCAGTTTTTTAAAAGGCAGCATATGAATCTGGTGATTTGCTCATTTTCATAGTTTCAGATAGTAATACCATGTGATATAAAAGCAACTCTATACATCCTTCAAAGAGCCTTCTTCAGGTCCCCAAAAACTGCAGGGGTGGGCTCCACTGTCCACAATATCCCAACAAGGGTGGGACTGCCGATGCTGAGGCTTTGGGGTTCTTCACTTACCCCCACCTCCTGCCTGTCTGTTGTTCTCGTCTTCTCTATTTTCAACCCCTCCCTTACTGGTTCTCTTCCCTCAGTTTGCAAACAAGCTCAAGGTTATCCTATGGCAACGAAAGGCAATAAAAGAAAAGAGACTGTTCGGCCACCATTGCCTACCGCTGTCCTAGCTTTCTCCTCCCTTTCACAGTATTATCTCTTGAAAGTTTCCTGTGTGCCCTCCTGTCCCTCACTTTTCTTTCTTCTTTGCTCCCTATCACATCACAGTCTTGTTTGGCAGCCTTCTTCCATGACGCACTCCGTGGCGATTGCTCCTGTCGCGATGCCTGTGACCTCTCTGTTTCTTAAAGTAATCGTCATTTCACTTCTTGGTCGTATCCCCAGTGACTGTGACTTCCTCTCCTTCTTCTTCCCTGGTTTCACTTCCCTTCTACCTGCTCTTTAACACCCCTTGATTTCAATTACTGCCTTTAATTGTTATGCCTGTAATGATTAGATCCATACTTGGAGCCCACATTTGTCTCTAGATCTGGTCATCTCTACAGTGTCTTGGCTTCATTTGGTAACCACGTGGCTATGTCTATACTGGAATGTTTGCCCTTTTATTGACAGTCTCAGCTTCCAACTTATCCAAAGCAGCACACAGTCTGGGCTGTACAAATCTCCAGCCCAGCCCCATGTCTCCTCCAGATTCCAGATGTCTTCTTTTACAAGGTGACCACGGTGTTCTTGGGATGATGTCTCATCTGCTTGCAGAAGGGTCCAGGAGTCCCTGCATTGTTGTGCTCCATACCGATCCTATGGCTCCCCATGGCAGGGACTGCCTAGCTTTACATCACATTCATTTTTTTTTTTTTTAATTTGGGCAACATAGTTGGACTGCATTTACCCACTTGCTTGCAGTGACTGGAATGGAATATAACAGTTGAAATGTGATATAAGTTTTCAGACTAGATTGGTGAGCACCTCCTTGGAGATTTTCCATTTCTTCTCTTTGTCTCCCAGTGGCTGAATAAGGAAGACTCAGGCCTTAAAGGAAGGCGGAGATAAAATAACTGCATCATGCAGTTTATCCTTTTATCCTGACTTTAACTGAACTTTCCAGGGTGAGAAATCAGCATATTGTAGTAAGCCACCAAAATGTGGGGGTTTGCATATTATAGAAGCTGTTTCTGCTCATTCGCTAAGTGTCTTACTCTCTGCAATCCTATGGACTGCAGCATGCCAGACTTTGCTGTCCTTCACTATCTCCTGGAGTTTGCTCAAATTCATGTCCATTGAGTCTGTGATGCCATCCAACCATCTCATCCTCTGTCATCCCCTTCTCCTCCTGCCTTCAGTCTTTCCCAGCATCAGAGACTTTTCCAATGAGTCAGTTCTTCACATCAGGTGGCTAAAGTATTGGAACTTCAACTTCAGCATCAGTCCTTCCAATGAATATTCAGGATTGATTTCCTTCAGGACTGACTGACGTGATCTCCCTTACTGTCCAGGGGACTCTCAAGAGTCTTCTCCATCATCACAGTTTGAAAGCATCAGTTCTTCAGTGCTCAGCCTTCTTTATGGTCCAACTCTTTAGCTTATCTTAAATAACATACCTCTTTTTCCTAACAGTTAGAAATATGTAGCATTTAATATGCCCAGTAAAGTCACCTTTATTAATTCCATACTCTCACAAACTATATAAAATATGTTTGTATTATTAATGCTTTTTTGAAAATGAGGAAATGGAGGCCAGAGAAGTTGAGCCACTTGATTATGAGTTGGTCATTGGAAAAACTGGGATTTAGATCCACACAGTCTACCCCAAGAGTACTGCCCTTGACCCCTACACAGAGGTTCAAAAGAGATATGTAGATGGAAGAATAGTGGCTCCCCAAAACCTGTGAACATGTTACTTTACACGACCAAAGGGACTCTGTTGATTTGATTGAAATAAGGCTCTGGAGATGGGGAGATGGCACTAGATTATCTGGGTGGACTCTTCATAAGGCCCTCCCAATGCAAGGGATCCAAGTTCAATCCCTGGTCAGGGATCTAATTCCCACATGCTGCAGCTAAAGATCCACATGCCACAATGAAGACTGAAGGTCCCACAAATGCATAAATGTTTTCTTTTAAAAAAGTGAAAGAAGGACATGGAAGAGAAGATCAGAATGATGCTGTCTGGGAAGGACTCACTCCACTGTCCTGGCTTTGAAGATGGGAGCCGAAGGTCATGGCAGCTCCAAAAACTGGAAGGACAAGGAGGCAGGTACTCCCCGCAGCCTCCAGGAGATGTGCAACCCTGGTGACATCTTGATTGTAGTCCATGGAAGCCACTGACACTCTGCTGACCTACACAACTGTAAAGTAATACAGCTTGTTGTTTTAAGTTTGTGCTAATTTGTTACAACAGCAACAGGAAACCAGTATAACAGAGGAAAATCTTCTCTCACTGGGGATGGCATTCAAATTTCTTGCAAGTTTCTGAAAAAGCAAGCTTGGAGTTATGATAATCCTACTCAGTTAGGAGACTATCAATACCTACTGTGCCCTGTTTCTTTTATTTTGTTTTCAGTTTAAGGCAGCAGAAGTATTTTTCCCTTTTAATTATTCATAAAATTTACACGTTATGAATGAATAATCATGAACACTCTATTCTGGTAAAAACCTTCACATAGTGATTTTATCCTAAATAAATACACCGACTCCATAATCTTTATTTTTAATATTCTTGGTTGAACTACTAATACAAATGTCTGTATGTACAACCAATTGTTTATCTTCTATTTGAAGTCTTAGGATATTTCACAAATAAGTAGATATAAGATGACCCCACACCATGTTTTTTATGCTTCTGAGCTCAAGCAGCTAAAACTTGAATCCATGTGGAAAGTATCCCCCAGACTTAAATACAAAGGTCAGAACGATCTTCCTTACTCCATCACCAGCAAATGCCCCCCTCCTTTACCTCTTCACACATGACCAAGTATCCCATGCCATTTTTTATTTTTTAATGGACATTTTTGTTAATTCTTTTGGACATTCTCAGTAATGTTTCATGACATTGTTTACAGCTTTGAGACGTGAGAGACAAACATTTATCATGATGAGAAAGATGAAGGAAGCTGCCAAGATTGTATGTTTGGTTTGAGTTGGAACTGAGATTCAAACCCAGGCAGTGAGGCTCCAGAACCTGCACCCAACCACTGCATGGCCCTGCCTTATGACTGTCACTCTGACAGCTAAGATAGGTGCTTGTTCCATATGTCTTCCTGCGATCAGAGAACATCATTTTTAGGAAACATATTTTTGAGCCCAGGAAGATGAGGCCCATATGGGCAAAATCACTTATCCAAGGCCACATGACTACAGCCTAAGGGCGTAGAATCTAGTTCTTCCTATTGCACGAAAGTCAGTCTATTGGAATCTTTTAGGGAAAGCATCAAGTCAGACAGCACTTATTCTACAGTTGAATTCATCTTTTGGTGCAAAACCAAGATGAGACCAAGATCCCAGAGGTACTTGCTCAACCTTGCATCTCGCAAGGCATATTCCTATGGTTCTCCCCTGTAGCTGCAATCCTGGAAACTGGAATACTGCTTATGAACCTTGTAAGTGCTTTAGAATCTTGGGAAAATCAGTGGTTCATTGTTCATTTATTCGTTCTTCAGTGAAAATGCATCTAAGTGCCTAGGCACCGAGGCCACAGCAGGGAATAAGACACAGTGACCCCCCTCAAAGCAGCCTCTAAATAAAATATTTTCTCAGCCTGTCACAGCGGCAGAGGCTCAAGTTTGGAGACAGACTTTCCTCAGCTCTGTTGCTTGTTAGTTGTGTGAACTTGGGCATGTTATTAAAAAATCTCTCTGAGAGCTCTCAGAGCCTCTAACTCCTTTCAAAATGAGAATAAAGATATCTAATTGAATTGTCGTGAGACTTAAATGAAATGTGACATCCAAAGAACGTAGCCTCAAATTGGATTTCAATAAGTGGTAAATAGGTGTATTGAAACCTGGGTATACGTTCTATAACAGGGGATGTACAAAGTGCTGGAGAGACCTGGAGGCAGGGAAGATTCTGCCTGGCCCAAGAGTTAGAGAAAACACGACCTCCAGAATCAATCAGCATTAGCATTTCTCTGTGACTCTTTTAAGATCCAATGGTTCTAAGCCCATTTTTGCCAAATCTCAGAAACATGGGCTTTGTGCTCGAGTTACGTTTGGTAGTTAGAAAGGGATGTATGGGAGGGAGTCCGGGGACTTGTGGAAAATCAGCCTCTGTGCTGTGTCCTCCGGTGCTCTGCAGCAGTGTGGAAGCACCTCTATTCCAAGCTCCTGCCTCATGCTTACACCGTGGACTCCAACAACAGACTACATTATTCCCACATCTCTTTTGGGGGGCATAATCTCATTTAATCCTCACAACAACCCTAAAAGGTAGAGATCATACTAGCCTTTATAAATGATGAAAGGTAAGTGACTCACTTGTTTGAACTCAGGGCTATAGACTATCTAAGAAGTGACAAAAGAAAATGCAACCCATTTCTTCAGTTGATTTTTGCTGTCCCTTGGGGCAGCTTTGGGTGTGTACCTGGAATCGGGCTTCAAATTCTTTGACAAGAGTCCCTCTTCTTTGCAAGAACAGCGGGGGCTGCCAAGATGGCATCTGGCCCCATGCAGCATCACTGACGGTGATATTTCATCTTCTCCTACTCTACTCTCTCTGCTCGATACAGCCTGGCCACAAGGCCCGAGTTCCCGGAGCTTATGTGAGCAGTGGTGTGTTCCTGAGCTCATAGTGTGGAGGTCTCTGGGGTCTGTGCAGGAGCTGTCACTGCTCAGGCATCCTGCATGCTCTTCAGCTAAGCATGAAATAGCCTGCAGACAAAATACACTTTCATATTCATGGGTCATCTCACAGCTAACATACACAGCTGTTTTTTTTTTCACCCCCAGGCAATAGGATTTACCAAAAAAAAAAAAAAATATATATATATATATATATATGATGAGGTGTATTGTCAGTAATTCAGAATGCAATGAAAAAGACACATGGTGCACAATTTACATTCTTTATATTACATTATTTGCATTCTACAGTGGTTCATTGAGTGCTTACTGTGTGTCAGGCTNAGGATTTACCCAAAAAAAAAAATATATATATATATATATATATATATATGATGAGGTGTATTGTCAGTAATTCAGAATGCAATGAAAAAGACACATGGTGCACAATTTACATTCTTTATATTACATTATTTGCATTCTACAGTGGTTCATTGAGTGCTTACTGTGTGTCAGGCTCTCAGAGTGTATGAATGTGAAGGGGATACCACTGTTGCCTTGAAATCTCAAGTCTATTTGTCAGTAGGCAGAAAAGAAATTACAGTGTACCATTTTCGATTTCCAAAAACAGGCAGATGTTTCATGTGATTCAGTGTGCTCCATGGAAGAGGCAAGGTAGGGAAGCAATGGCAGCTCTGTACCTCAGGGTATCCAGAAGTAACAAGTCCTCCCCGTCCTCCAGGAGCTTTATGTGAATCACTGGAGGGAGAAGTTAGAGTTATTCTAACTTCTAGTTATTCTAACTTCTAGAAGTGATGGAGCAAACTGAGATTTATTTATTTATTTATTTCATACTGGTCTGAATTTATTTTATTTATTTATTTATTTATTTTTGAGATTTAGAAAGAGCAAGTATGGGACTTCCCTTGTGGGCCAATGATTGGGAATCCATCTTGCAATGCAGAGGATGTGGGCTTGACCCCTGGTTGCAGATCTAGGCTCCCACGAGCCATGGGGTAAGTAAGCCCAAGTGTGGCAAGTACACCCAAGTGTGGCAAGTACTGAACCTGAGTGCTCTGGAGCCAGGAGACCTAGCTCTCCTGAGCCTACTCGGGTGCATGTGCCATTACCCGAGAGACCTTGCACCCCAGCAAGGATCCTGCCTGCTGCAACTAAGTCCAGGCACAACCAAATAAATAAATAAATATTAAAAAAAAAAAGAAGAAGAAGAAAGAAAGAACAGAAACAGCAAGTATGCCATCAGTTTCAGGACCAGAGTTCCATGCAGGTCTGACTCCAAAGCATTGGTCTCTCAGGTTTATTTGATTCCCAATCTCATGACATGTAAAATGAGAGGAAGGACATGCTTTCTCTTTCCATCATTTTGCAGTTACTCTGAACTCTTATGACATGACCTTAGTTTTTTAAATTTTTAAAAATTTTATTGAAGTATAATTGATTTACAATGCCATGTTAATTTCACTTTGTACTGCAAATACATAAGTATTTGCATAATACTTATGCATATATATCTATATTTATTGTTTTTCAGATTGTTTTCCCTTATAGGTTATTAAAGAATATTGAGTAGAGTTCCCTGTACTCTACAGTAGGTCCTTGTTGATGATCTGTTCTATATTTAGTAGCGTCTGTATGTTAATCTCAACCATAATTTATCCCTCCCCCGCTTCTCTTGTAACCATGTTTGTTCTCTCTGTCTCTGAGTCTGTTTCTGTTTTGTAACGTGACACTAGTGTAATTAGCACATATAAATCCTCAAAAATCTGTATGCTATTAAGGCATAAGAAGAGTACACTTTGGGGGCAAAATTAGTATTTCACTTGTGGAAAAGAAACCTAGGTACAGGTTAATTTTATTTTTGGTTGGTTAGAGGAGGAATAATTCACAGTACCAACTAGGGGTAAAAAAATTCAGAGGCCTCACAATATAGAGGAAGATTGCTAACAATAGCAAATGGATGGATCGATTGTGAATCCATTTCAGAGAGCTTGCTTGTGGAGACTATTGATATCTAACTCAGTTATTCCTCCCATGAAATAAACAAACACCTCATCTCTCTGCAAGAAAAACCACACACAGGAGCTGGGGGTAATGTTTCTAAGCAATTAATTGGATGATTATCAAGGCTTAATGGATTGGCTCAGCATATTCACACAAAATCATCAAGTGATTTGGGCTAGCCATTTCCTTGTAGCTGTCATCAGAATATATGACTGGATGTAGAAGTTCTAAATTATTATTACTTTTTACAGAATTCTGTGCACATCATTTACATTATAAATCAGGCCTATTTGAAAGCCATTGATTGGATCTCTGGTTTTGCTTCAAAGAGCAGATATGGTAGACATTGGGGCATACTCAGTTTCCTAAGGAGAATAGTAGAGTTATTTAAATTATAAATGAAAACATCAAAACTGTTTGATTATCATATGCATGCAAAGTGTTTATCATGCAAGAGTTTATGCCAGAGCTGTGAAAAAGACCCTACAATACACATGTCAGAGCAACCTAGCCACTGGGAAAATACAGCTATTTTCTTTATGGGGAAGGAAGGAAGGGAGGGGAATATCATTATGTTTGACTTGCCCTCAGGAATAGTCTGTCCTAGATATGGACCAAAAAAAGTTGCCAAATGAAACTTTTCTTTCTGTGTGTGTGTGTGCTGTGTGCTCAGTTGTGTTCAACTCTCTGTGACCGCTTGGACTGTAGCCCACCAGGCTCCTCTGTCTATGGAATTTCCCAGGCTAGAATACTAGATAGGGTAGCCATTTCCTTCTCCAAGGGATCTCCCCAACCCAGGGATCGAACCCATGTCTCTTGTGTCTCCTGCTTTGGCAGGAAGATTCTTTACCACTGAGAGACCTGAGAAGTTATGGGAAGCTACAAACTTCTCTACGGGGGAGATTATAATTCAGTGGGAGTTTATTGATTACTCAGTAAGTACGGGTATTTCACACACATTCCCTCTTTAATCCTTAAGGCATGCCCTTGAACTGGGAGGTCCCACCTGTAGGCAGAGGCAATAGTTGCTCAAGTTCATGGGGCATACATACATTAGGTCATATCACAGTTTGATGCGCAGTGGCATAATTGGAACTGGAGTCTTTTGATTTTAATCTCTTTTCCTTCACGATCATTGTATGTGTTACTGTGAATCCAACTCACTGTTTGAAAGGGTGATGCAAACTAATGGAAGGAAGCCATGAGGTTTTCTTTCGTGAAAAAAAAAAAAAATGGGAAACTCACTTTCTTTCAAGGTTAGAGTTTGCAATGTGGGCACTTTCCTTTGTAGTGGAAATGCAGGGCCTCAACTATCCAAATGTACATGTCAGCAGGAAGCTCTACTTACCTCTTTCAAAGGCCTTCACAGCTCCCTGCTCTTACCAGCGTAAGATGTAAGTGTAAGGATGATGTAGCTCACCCTGCTGGTCTGGCATTTAGATACAGACTGTGTGGCCAGTGCTAGTACTGGGGACAGGCTGGGGGAAGTCCAAAGCAGCAGACCTCTTGGATACCTGTTCTCAGCATGGGGCTTAGTCCAGAGAGAACCACACCCAGGACTTATATAAAACCCAAGGGTGTGGTCCTTTTAGGGCTTCCCTTGTAGTTCAGTTGGTAAAGAATCTGCCTGCAGTGCAGGAAACCTGGGTTCGATTCCTGGGTTGAGAAGATCCTCTGGAGAAGGAAATGGGAACCCACTCTGGTATTCTTGCCTGGAGAATCCCATGGACAGAGGAGCCTGGCAGGGTCTCAAGAGTCAGGCATGACTTAGCAACTGAACCACCACCACCAGCCCTTTAAATCCCCTTTCCTGGGTTTTCAGGGATGAGTTCTGAGTGCGATAGCGTGTCCTCAAACAGGAGGCTTACACTCTTGCCAGTTTTCAGCCTAGGTTCCTACCTCCGTGGAGGGGTCCTTTGATGGAGATTGGTCTCACTTCTTTTATGTTACCCTTTCATTTGCAGGTTACAGCTCATTTAAATCATACTCACAGGCCCATTACCCCCAACTGTAGGTCAGAACAGGTTCCAATGTCTGCTCCATTCTGTATCCTCTCTCACGCTGATTGACTTGGTGAAGGAACGAGATCACTGATCTTTCAGCTCTCCTGGTAGTAAGTAATTATGTTGATCTTTTAAAGAACCAAGATAGTTTGACATAAGAGAAAAGGGATATAAATAAAATAGAAATTGAATAAACACCCTGTGACATAAACCTTGAAGCAGAACTATATATTACTTCATGATTGTTTTGTCTTAATAATACCAACTTATTGGTCTGTCCACTAATCTATCTAGACTTATAACGTTCTAGAATCAAAGATAGCAAAATAGTAATAGACACCTCTGGGCACACCTGTGGAACTCCCCAGACGTGGTTGATTCTTGGTCCAGAGAGAAAATATACTAAATGAAGCTTACCATTTTGTTGTAATAGAAAGCTAGAAATGATCAATCTTAGTTCTTCTTATTGGTCTGTCCACTAATCTATCTAGACTTATAACGTTCTAGAATCAAAGATAGCAAAATAGTAATAGACACCTCTGGGCACACCTGTGGAACTCCCCAGACGTGGTTGATTCTTGGTCCAGAGAGAAAATATACTAAATGAAGCTTACCATTTTGTTGTAATAGAAAGCTAGAAATGATCAATCTTAGTTCTTCCATTGTCTATTCTGAGTTAATTTTCACATGTGTTATGAAGTAGGGGAATGACATTTTTTTTTTTTTTTTGGCATGAGGATATCTAATTGTTGTAGCACTGTTTGTTTAAAAAGCATTTTACCACATTGAATTATCTTTGAAAATTAATTGGTTGTTAATGTCAAAGTTTATTTCTGGACTCTCAGTTCTATTCAGTTAGTCTGTATGTTTATCCTTATATCAGTACCACACAGTCTTGATTTTTCTTTTGCCATTTTATTTTTTTAATTGAAGGATAATTGCTTTACAGAACTTTGTAGTTTTCTGTCAAACATCGACAAGAATCAACCATAGGTATACCCATGTCCCCTCCCTCCTGAAACTCCATCCCATCTCCTTCTCCCTTCCACCCTTCTAGATTGTTACAGAGCCCCTGTTTGAGTTCGCTGAGTCATACAGCAAATCCCCACTGGCTGTCTCTCTTACATATGGTATTGTATGTTTCCATGTTACTCTCTTCATACATCTTACCCTCTCTCTCTTCCTCTACCCCCATGTCCATAGGTCTGTTCTCTATGTCTGCTTCTGCTTTGCTGCCCTAAAAATAAATTCATCAGTACCATCTCTCTAGATGCCACATACATGCGTCAGTATATGACATTTATACTTCTCTTTCTGACTTACTTCACTCTGTATAATAGGCTCTAGGTTCATCCACCTCATTAGAACTGACTCAAATGAGTTCCTTTTTATGGCAGAGTAGTATTCCATTGTCGGGGAAGGCAATGGCACCCCACCACAGTACTCTTGCCTGGAAAATCCAATGGATGAAGTAGCCTGGTGGGCTGCAGTCCATGGGGTCGCTAACAGTCAGACAGACTGAGTGACTTCACTTTCACTTTTCTCTTTCATGCATTGGAGAAGGAAATGGCAACCCACTCCAGTATTCTTGCCTGGAGAATCCCAGGGATGGGGGAGCCTGGTGGGCTGCTGTCTATGGGGTCACACAGAGTCGGACACGACTGAAGTGACTTAGCAGCAGCAGCAGCAGTATTCCATTGTATATATGTACCACAGCTTCTTTATCCATTCATCTGTCCATGGACATCTAGGTTGCTTCTATGTTCTAGCTATTGTAAACAGTGGTGCTATGAACATTGAGGTACATGTGTCTTTTTCAATTTTGGTTTCCTCAGGGTATATACCTACTATTGGGATTGGTGGGTCATATGGTGGTTTTATTCCTGGTTTTTGTAAGGAATCTCCATACCACCTTACATGGTGGCTGTATCAATTTACATTCCCGCCAGCAGTGCAAGAGTGTTCCCTTTTCTCCACGCCCTCTCCAGCATTTATTTTTTGTAGACTTTTTGATGATGGCTATTCTGACCGGTGTGAGGTGGTATCTCATCATACTTTTGATTTGCATCTCTAATAATGAATGATGTTGAGCATCTTTTCATGTGTTTGTTAGCCATCTGTATATCTTCTTGGAGGAAATGTCTATTTTCCCAATTCTTGATTGTGTTGATAAGTTTTGAAATCAGAAAGTGTGAGTCCTACAGCTTGTTTTTCTTTACCAATACTGTTTTGTTATTCTGCTTTTCCATATGAAATATCCATATGCACTGTTTGAACCAATTTATTACATTATTTAAAACATTATAAATTACATTATACACATACTTACTGACTTTGAATTCATCTAAATTGACTTTTAAATAAAAAAAGAAAAGAGAAAGAAGAGAAATCCCTTCCACTCCATTTAGTGCCACTGCGTGCTGCGTGCTGAGTGCTGAGATGAGAGACAAGGATTTGAGAACCTAGCCGCTGTTCTCAATGTTTGAGCATTTTGCCAAGACAGGTGTCTCTAATGTTTAAGGTTGTATGATATATCTCCAGGATTAATTCTGAAGATGTAAAGATTGTACAGCTTATTTTAGAACCTAACTCATACTATCTAGCAACTCTTCCATACACTCCTTAAGGATAAAGACTGTATCATTAATGCCACATATAGTTTCTGAGAGTATTTTAGAGAGTTGTGGGTACCTGATTAGTCTTCTCCTTCTGCTCCACTGCTACTTATAGAAGGTTAGTGTTCTGAGATCAGCCCAGGTTGCTGGAGCCCACTGTTCCATAGAGATATCTTAACTGGCCAAGAAGAGTCTCAGTTGAAGTCCATGAAGTCAACAAAAGAAATAATGAGAAAAGGCGGGATTAAATTATCAGTTACACCAGTGGGAATCCTCAGGACAATACTAGAAACATAGGAAGGGGTAGGTGTTGGTTTCATAGGTAGTTAATTTAACACATATTCCAGGACACATAATTTTGCTCCAAGCCATGAAAGCACCTGGAATTATATTATTTCTTAGTAAAAACACAAAGTAGATTTAAAAATAATTTTTGAAACTTTTTTTATACTATAACTGATTTTCTTAACGATTTTTAATATGGGCCATTTTAAAAGTCTTTATTAAATTTGTTATAATATTGCTTCTGTTTTATGTTTTATTTTTTTGTCTGGGAGGCTTGTGGGTTCTTAGATCCCTGACCAGGGATTGAATCTGCACCCCCTGCATTGAAAGGTGAAGTCTCAACCACTGGTGTAGTCTCCAGGGAAGACTTCCATGGCTGATTTTTATCTGAAGACAGATACAGTGGTGTATCTGCCCCCTCTCAACAGTAGCCTTAGGCTTGTTGCCCATGCTTGGAATCCTGAAATGGTAACCTTAGAACGGTCTTGGACAAATCTCCTCAACATTAAAAATCTCTTGCAAGATGGCATCCAGCCTGTGCTTGACTACTTTTGTTAATGAGGAACTCATTAACTACCCAAACCATTCACTTCACTTTTGAAGGGCTCAAAACAATGAGCAAAAATATACCTCAATGCAACTTTAAATCACTGGATTATTTCTACCCTCTAGACACATCTTCCAGATATTTAAGATAGCCATCATCTTCTTCCAGGGTCTCACTTTTATCCTAACTAAATGTCACTATTTTATCCAAGCATTTGTTAAATTTTTTGAAACAAAATTTAGCCCCTTTTAACTGAAACCCAAATCACGTCTATTCTCATTAAAAATAGGAACACCCTAGTCACACAATTAATGATACTAAAATTTTTTATCTAGGAAGGGTCAAGTCTTCAGACGAATTCAAGCAAGTCATCCTCGTTCCTTGTTCATACATTTTATAAGTGCCTTATTGATTTCATTTTCTGATGTGACAAAATATAATCTGCTCACTTAAACTGCACGGAATGGGAAGAACTGATTGTGCACCCAGATTTGCAGAACCAGGAAGAGACAATCCTGGCTTCCGCAACTTCAGTCCTCACAGGGAGCAGAAAGCTATACTTTCCCTTAAACTATGTTCCCAAATGTGGGCTAATCCCTCCAGTCCCACCCCAACCTTGGAGAGAAAAGTGATGGATCTCAGAGATGCGTAATCCTGCACTTACCATCTAGGTAGGTTAGAAGAAAGGCTGGGCCCATAAACTGTATTCTTCAATAACCACTTCTTTTGTTATGTTTCAGCCCATTTACCTTCTAGTGTGTATGAACCTTGTCATCAAATGATTGCAAGAACTAAAGCAACATAACAATTAAAGAGCTAAATCTTGGCAAAGCAGCTCAAAAGCTCAGCAATTCCATTACAATTTTAAAGGAGTTAATCCTCTGGAAAGTGTTCCTATTAATTAAACAAAGGTGAAAGAAAACAGGTTTTACAGTTATTCTTTGCAAGGAGATGGTGGGCCATGATCTGAATGCAAAGGAGCTGTGTGTCACAGGTCAATGCATCATCTCCTCAAGCACTCGAAGGGTGATAGTTTCAGGTCATTTGTCTGTAAAGCAATGGGGGCTGATTTTTGTTTGGTATTTCCCAGAGAAAAGAGATTTTTAGGTCAGAAAAGGTTTCCAAAAGTCCATAGGGATTGAGCTCATACAGATCTACAATGTAGGATTAGGAGACAAGAGGCCAAGCTTCATTTGGTATTGAGCTCAGTATCAATGGATTAGAAACTGGAAACTTGTCTGGTGGAGTAGATGAATGGCCACAGCAAAATGAGACACTTAGGGTCTCCCACTCCCTTCCCCCACTACATCTATCCCATCTGAGAACATGACTGCTGTGCATTTGACTTGGGCATGTATAGAGTAATTGAGGGTGTATACAATGGCGGGATCTGGTTACCTGGCTTCCTATAAATACCTGAAAACAGAATGCATTTGCCAAGGTGCACCAGGCACAGATCAGATTCTGCGTGGACCTCAGAGAGGTGCAAAGCAGAGCTACCAGGTAACAGTGGATCAGAGACTTGAGATAGTGAAGTTTGGGGGTTATCTATGCTGGAAGGAACAAAGATGATGATAGAGTCCTACACAGGCAGATTGTCTCTCCCCTAGTGCTTTTCTGAGTCGAGTTGGGGGTGGAAGGGGAGGGAGCGGGGCATGTGGATTTTCAGTATAAGGTTGATGAGTACAAATCTTAAAAGCAATTTTGGAACTTTAATTAGTTATATCAACTATATTGAGAGTTAAGTTTTCTGTTTCTGGATTTGCTGGTCAAGTAGGGCTTAACTAGGTCTGTCAAACCAATGCATTTTTAAAAATTTCATTATATATATATATATATATACTTTATTGAAATATAGTTGACTTGCAATGTTTCAGGGGCACAGCAAGATGATTCAGTTATACATGTACACATATATTATTTTTGAGATTATTTTCCATTATAGGTTATTATAAGATATTGACTATAGTTCCCTGTGCTATACATTAAACATTTGTTGCTTGTTGCATATTCATTTTTTAAAAATTAGAAGTCTAGCAATCTATTCATAGTAAGTCACACAAGTGGAAACAAAATGTCATAAATTTTTTGGTTAGGCAAAAATTCATGAGTTTTCTAAAATATATATATTATATACACTATATATATGTATATAAAGCTTTTATACTATGCTTGATAAAGGCTTGAGAAAGAACATCAAAAGAAAAGAAGATATGGAGAAACTGGAAAACATAAACAAAATGAAATGGGAGCACTGAATATGAAATCAAAAAAGTGAAACAAACTAGCTAAAAGTAAAAGATCATCATAATAGTTCAGCTGTGTTTAAACATGGCTGCTCATTAGAAACATATCTGGAGCTCTGGAGAAAAAGCAATACTTGGGCATTTGTAGTTTTCAAAAAATTCCAAGATAATTCTGACATGCATCTGTTTTAAAAAATAATTAGAGGTTTTTCTATTAAATGGTAGTTTTGGTGATATAGACTTATTTTTCTGTTAACTGATTATGATACAGTGGTATTAAGTGACTAATAGTTCCAGTTAGGAAGATACCCTTGAGAAGGGAATGGCAATCCACTCCAGTATTCTTGCCTGGAGAATTCCATGGACAGAGGAGCTTGGTGGGCCACAGAGTCAGACATGAGAGAGTGACTAACACTTTCACTTTCAATCACAATAGTAAAAGATGTTTATCAGTTTTCACAATCAACAGCGGGGTGGGGGGGGGGATAATTACAATTGCAAGCCATAATGGGGACATGAGGACATGATTAATCTAATAATATAAAATAATTACATATAATTTAGAGGGGTCAAGCAGAGTGAAGTGGTAAGTAAAAGTGCATTCATGCACATGTTTTCATCCACCCAGCCAGTCTGTCTTTTGGTTGGTGCATTTAATGCATTTACATTTAAGGTGATTGTCGATATGCATGACCCTATTACCATTTTCTTAACTGTTTTGGGTTTATTTTGTGTAGGTCTTTTCCTTCTTTTGTGTTTCTTGCTTAGGGAAGTTCCTTTAGCACTTGTTTTAAAGCTGGTTTGATGGTGTTAAATTGTCTTAACTTTTGATTGTCTGGAAAGCTTTTGATTCCTCCAATAAATCTGAATGAGAGTCTTGCTGGGTAGAGTATTCTTGGTTTTAGTTTTTTCCCTTTCATCACTTTAAATATATCATGCCATTCCCTTCTGGCTTGTAGAGTTTCTGTTGGGAAATCAGCTGATAACCTGATGGGAGTTCCCTTGTATGTTTTGGTCATTTTTCCCTTGTTGCTTTTAATATTTTATCTCAGCCTTTAATTTTCTGTCAGCTTGACTACTGTGTGTCTTGATGTGTTCCTCCTTGGGTTTATCCTGCCTTGGACTCTCTGGGCTTTCTGGATTTGGCTGAATATTTCCTTTTCCATGTTCAGGAAGTTTTCATCTAATTATCTCTGCAAATATTTTCTCAGGTCTTTCTCTGTTTATTCTCCTTCTAGGAGCCTTATCATGCGAATGTTGTTGTGTTTAATGTTGTCCCAGAGGTCTCTTTGGAGAGGAAAATGGCAACCCACTCCAGTATTCTTGCCTGGAAACTTCCATGGACAGAGGAGTCTGGCAGGCTGTGATCCATGGGGTCCCAAAGAGACATGGTTAAGCATCTGAGCATCAGTGGTCTCTTAGACTGTAGTCATTTTCTCTTCATTCTTCTTCTTCTTCTTCTTTTTTTTTTTGTATATTCTGTTCTGCAGCAGTGATTTCCACCATTCTGTCCTCCAGGTCATTTATCCATTCTTTCCCCTTAGTTATTCTGGTATTGATTCCTTCTAGAAGGAGATGGCAACCCACAACCCACTCCAGTGTTCTTGCCTGAAGAATCCCAGGAACAGGGGAGCCTGGGGGGCTGCCATCTCTGGGGTCACACAGAGTTGGACAAGACTGAAGTGCCTTAGCAGCAGCAGCAGCAGCAGTATATTATTCATCTGTTTGTTTGTTCTTTAGTTCTTTGGTAAACATTTTTGCATCTTCTCCATTGTTTTCCCAAGATTCTGGATCATCTTCACTATCATTATTCTGAATTCTTTTTCTGGAAGGTTTCCCACTTTCACGTCATTTAATTGTTTTTTTAGGGTTTTATCTCATCCCTTCATCTGTGACATTTTGCTTCTTCATCCTGATGAACTTTCTGTCATATGGTTTTGTTCTAGCTACTGTAGCATTCGGGCTCTTCTTGCTCCTTCTGTCTACACTCTGTTGGAGGAGGCTAACAGTCTTGTGTAAGCTTCCTCATGAGAGGAACTGGTGGTGGGGAAAGCTAGGTCTTTCTCTAATGGGCAGGGCCTTGCTCAATAAAGCTTTAATCCAATTATCTGCTGAAGGTGGGGTTGCTGTTCCCTCCATTTTAGTTTTTTGGCTTGAGGTGACCCAGCCCTGGGCTGTAGGGTTAATGGTCAGCTCAAAGAGGGCTTATGCCAAGGTGGACCTTTCAGGACCAGCTGCTGCCAGTGCCCTGGTCTCTGTGGGGAGCCCCTCCTGACCCCCGCCTCCACAGGAGGCCCTCCAACACTAGCAGGTCATTTTGGTTCAGTCTCCTGTGGGGTAACTGTTCCTTTCTTCTGGGGCTTTGCATGCACATGATTTTTGTTTGTGCCCTTCAAGACTGGAGTCTGTTTCCCCCAGTCCTGTGGAAATCCTATAATCAAATCTTGCTGGCTTCGAGGTCAGATTCTCTGGGGATTCCCAGTCCCTTTGTCAGATCCCCAGGCTGGGAAGCCTGACATGGGGTTCAGAATCTTCACAACAGTGGGAGAACTACTTTGGTATCATTGTTCTCCAGTTTACAGGTAACCCACCTGGCAGGTATGGGATTTGATCTTACTGTGATTGCGGCCCTCCTGCCATCTCACTGTGGCCTCTTCTTTGTCTTTGGAGAGGGGGTATCTTATTTTTCTGGGTTCCTGCATCATCCTGTTCTTGATTATCCAGCAGTTAATTGCAGTCTTGGTGCTCTTGCAGGAGGAGGTGAGCATACATCCTTTTTTCCCACAGTCTTGAACCAGAATGACTCTGAAACTGGTACATTTTAGAGCATCTTGAAATTGTAGAAAGATTTCAAGAGACAAAGCTTCAGAAGAGAAATGGTCTATTTCTCTATTTACCACTGGTGTCCAGAGAGAGGAAATGTGTGTTCTACCAGTTGTAAGGTCAACAATAGATGACCAAATGGAGAGGAACGGTTAATAGAAGAGAAAAATTGATGGAAATTGTTTCAGTTTAGGTTCCCTAAAAATAACCTGAAGTGAGGACTCTTATACAATTAGTTTATTGAGGTAGTGATTTCAGGTGAAACTTATAAGCAAATGAGGGAAACAGGATGTGGCCAGGAGGAAGCTGGGCAAAGATGCAGGTATGACTGACAAGTAGGCCAACCCGTCACAGAGTGTAGCCCATCACAGAGCGGGTTCACATGGAAGCAAGGATCCTGGCTTTGTGTGCCTCTGCATTACCTATCATTGACTGGTAAAACTTAAAATCTTTGGGAGAAAGTTCCATACTTGCATGGTCACAAGGAGAGAAGGCAGAATGGTGTTTTGGAAAATAAGTGTGTAGTGGAGAGAAGAGGATTCTAGATTGAACTGACATGAAGAGAGAGACAACTACCTGCTGATTTCTTTCTGCTGCCATTACTGCAGTTTAGGGGAGGGAAAATTGAGGCTGGGGCAAGTTGCATAATATTGGTAAAGAATCCGCCTGCAATGCAGGAGACCCCAGGTGGATTCCTGGGTTGGGAAGATCCACTGGAGAAGGGAAAGGCTCCCTACTCCAGTATTCTGGCCTAGAGGATTCCATGGACCATATAGTCCATGGGGTGGCAAAGAGTCGGACACGGCTGAGCAACTTGCAATTTCACTTCACTTTCATGTTTAAAAGAGTGGTGGAGTCAGAAAGTGATGCTGGGTGCTTGCCCTGACCCTTCTCACTCCCCCTTCCCCAGGCTCCTTGCTCTCTGCCCCATCAAAGGAACAGTAAGAACACCTGAGCAGTTAGAGGGCTACCTCTGTGAATTAAAGGTAAAGGATCTATAGGGAGAAGGGAGACCTAAGGACAGTTGGCAGAAATGAGTGCAGAGTTGAAAGAGGCTGCAGGAGAGGGGCTGCGTGTGCCAAGGAGGCCTCTAACAGAGGTGGAACTCACTTCTGAACTTCTGAATTATCATGTTGATATTTGTACTTTTGTAAACAAAGAGATTTGTGTAACCTAAACTCTGGAAGGTTGACCAGAATCCTCAAACCCATTCTTCTTTAAAAAGAAAGAAACAATAACAGTAAAAATATAAAATATGGCCTAGCAAATTTTTTGTGTGTGGCTGACTTAGAGATATCCTTTAATCCTCATAGTTACTCTGCAGACTGGTACTATGCTTCCACTGAGAGCCACCCTCAAAGCTCTGGCTTTGATGTTCTTGAGCTCTCAAATGCAGAGTAAATGATTCTCCACGTGGCCCGGGGAGATGTGCCTGGGAGAAGTGCTTTCCTCATGGACTGTCTAAAACTGGACCCTTAACCTTTCCAGCAGTGCATTCTATACAAGAGAGATTCCCTGTGACATTCATTAGTGTTCTGGTGGGGCAGGGGAGGGACAAGATAATCATGTGGTTCAGTAAGTTTGGGAGAAAAATAATTAAACAAATTTAACTGGTTTCTCTGACATGGTTACTAAATGGGATTTAATTGCACATCCAGATGTGCTGTATGCATGAATATCCAGCAGAGAAACCTGGAGTTCAGGGTTTCCCAACTATACTTTCAAATAGAACTGTTTTGTAAAGATTTTTGATAAGGTTAATATTCTGCTAAACCAGCACCCTGAGACCTCTCTTCAGAGGTGACTGCTATGCTCCTTGCTGTTGGATTTAGAATTCTGATACTCTATTAAGTGAACATTTCACTGGGAAAGGGCAGCACCTTCAGCTGTTATTATTCATGTATGCCATTACACAAATATATTGAATTGAGTCCTTGAGAGGAAATTTTATTCAGGGTAGTAGGCAGCCCAAGGGCCAAGGGATGGGAGGTCCTATGATGACCAGTGAAGAAGACTGCATATACTTGTTCTCATTGCTCAGGGCTCTGGGAACAGAAAAAAATCCTTTAAGTTGCAAGCACCTCAATTCCATTTTTCAACATCATGAAAAATCACAAAACACTGAATCGACACTCTTTCCTTCAGCTTTAAAAATCAGATGAAAACAAAGACATTAGAGTAGGTCATCAGACTAGTTCTGTCTCAGTCTCTGCCCCCTGGTATTAGGAGGTGGGTTGATTCCATACATTTGAATGAAGCAGAAGATCTTACTGGTTACTATCAGGCAGCAGGGAAACCCAAACACTGTTTCCAGGGAAAAGATCTAATGGCTGAAATCAAATGATGGGATTGCAAAGCAATGACTGGTTGCTAGTACTTCTGGGAAGCATTATGGGATAGAGTGGTGTATATAGTGGGAAGATTCAAGCACAAAAGGCCTTCTGCAAAAAGTAGGTTATAGAAGCTCTATCTAAAATCTCTTGCCATCTGGAGTACATATGCAGAGCAAAACCTTTCTAATAAATATTTAATATACAGATTGAGAAAGATGCCTTCATTTAGGCTGTATGTGAGAAGACCAGTGAGGGGAGGGTGAGCCCCTGTGCATTCCCTTGCTGTCAGTATTGTGCAATGCTATGTGGATTCTTAGCCACTGCTTAGGACTGGAAGAAACACAAACTGGAATCACGATTGCTGGGAAAATATCAATAACCTCAGATATGCAGATGACATTACCTTTATGGCAGAAAGTAAAGAGGAGCTAAAAAGCCTCTTGATGAAAGTGAAAGAGGAAAGTGAAAAAGTTGGCCTAAAGCTCAACATTCAGAAAACGAAGATCATGGCATCCAGTCCCATCACTTCATGGGAAATAGATGGGGAAACAGTGGAAACAGTGTCAGACTTTATTTTGGGGGGCTCCAAAATCACTGCAGTTGGTGACTGCAGCCATGAAATTAAAAGACGCTTACTCCTTTGAAGGAATGTTATGACCAATCTAGATAGCATATTCAAAGCAGAGACATTACTTTGCCAACTAAGGTCTGTCTAGTCAAGGCTATGGTTTTTCCAGTGGTCATGTATGGATGTGAGAGTTGAACTGTGAAGAAGGCTGAGTGCCGAAGAATTGATGCTTTTGAACTGTGGTGTTGGAGAAGACTCTTGAGAGTCCCTTGGACTGCAAGGAGATCCAATCAGTCCATTCTAAAGGAGATTGATTCTGGGTGTTCATTGGAGGGACTGATGCTAAAGCTGAAACTCTGATACTTTGGCCACCTGATGAGAAGAGTTGACTCACTGGAAAAGACTCTGATGCCAAGAGGGATTGGGGGCAGGAGGAGAAGGGGATGACAGAGAATGAGATGGTTGGATGGCATCATTGACTTGATGGATGTGAATCTGAGTGAACTATGGGAGTTGGTGATGGACAAGGAGGCCCGGTGTGCTTCGATTCATGGGGTCGCAAAGAGTCCGACACGACTGAGCGACTGAACTGAACTGAACTGAGTTTCAACCAAACCAACACTCATGAAATAGACAACTCACTTTACAAGATTTCTACAAAGAAAAGTGTAGATTATAGAAGATTCTTATTTCAGAGATTTTTTTTCCTTTCATATCCCCTTTTATTTTGTTCAATCACTCAGTCATGTTCAACTTTTTGTGACCCCATGGACTGAGGCATGCCAGGCTTCCCTGTCCTTCACCATCTCCCAGAGCTCGCTTAAACTCATGTCCATTTAGTCAGTGATGTCATCTAACCATCTCATCCTCTGCTGTATCATTCTCTTCCTGCCTTCAATCTTTCCAAGTATCAGGGTTTTTTCTAATATCAGCTCTTTGCATCAGGTGGCCAAAGTACTGGAGCTTCAGTTTTAACATGAGTCCTTCTAATGAATATTCCTAAAGGAATTTCCTAAAGGAAATTTCCTGGTTTGATCTCCTTGCAGTCCAAGGGACTGGTTTGATCTCCTTGCAGTCCAAGGGACTCTCAAGAGTCTTCTCTGACACCACAGATCAAAAGCATCAATTCTTCGGTGCTCAGCCTCTGTAAGGTCCAGCTCTCATCCATACATGACTACTGTATACCCCTCATCCACTTATTTTTCAACTGGAAATTTGAACTTCTTAATCTATTCATCTATTTATTTCCTCCCCAACCTCCTCCCCTCTAGCAACCACCTGTTTGCTCTTTGGATCTATAACCCTGTTTCTGTTTTGTTATGTTTAACAAAACATTTGTTTTGTTTTTAGGTTCCACATACAAGTGAAATCATAGTGTTTGTTTTACTCTGTCTGACTTATTTTACTTAGCACATTACCCTCTAGATACAACCATAAGTGGCACTATGTCATTTCTTTTTTATGGCTGAGTAATATGGTATTGTATCCAAATACCACTCTTCTTTATTCGTTCATCTGTTGATAGGCATTTAGTTTGCTTCCATGTAAATAATGCTGCAATGTGCATCATGGTGCATGCGTTTTTTCCTAATGAGTGTTTTCATTTTCTTTGGATGAATGCCAAAGAAGTAGACTTGCTGGATCATGTGGTAGTTCTATTTTTAATTTTTGGAGGACTCTCCATACTGTTATCCACAGTGTCTACATCAACTTACATTCCCGCCAACAGTGCACGTGCTGTGCTGCGCTTAGTCGCTCAGCCGTGTCCGACTCTTTGTGACCCCATGGGTTGTAGCCCACCGAGCTTCTCTGTCCACAGGGGGTTATCCAGGTAAGAATACTGGAGTGGGTTGCCATGCCCTCCTTCAGGGGATCTTCCCAACCCAGGGATCGGCCCCAGGTTTCCCGCATTGCAGGTGGATTCTTTACCATCCGAGCCGCGAGGGAAGCCCGAGTACATGAGGCTTCCTTTTCTCCTACATCCTTGCCAACTCTTGTTTTCTTTCTGATCATAGCCATATAGGTGTGAGGTTCTACTTCATTATGGTTTTGATTTACATCTCTCTGATGATTAGTGATGTTGAGCATCTTTTCATGTTTCTGATGATCATCTGTATGTTGCTTGGGAAAATGTTCATTCAGAATCTCTGCCCATGTTTTAAATTTGGTTTTTTTTAATTTTTTTTTTGGTATTGAGTTGTATGAGTTCCTTATACATTTTGGCTATTAACCCCTTATTGGATATATCATTTGAAATTATCTTCTTTCATTCTGCAGGTGGCCTTTTCATTTTGTTGATATTAACAGTTTCCTTTGCTGTGCAAAGCTTTCCAGTTTGATGTAGTCCCACTTTTATTTTTGGTTTTGTTACTCTTGGCTGAGGCGACATATCCAAAAAAATACTGTTAAGACCGTTGTCAGCGAGCATACTGCCTATGTTTTCTTCTAGAAGTTTTATGGTTTCAGGTCTTACATTTAAGTCGTTAATTCATTTTGAATTTATTTTTGTGCATGATGTGAGAGTAGTTCAGTTTGATTGTTTTGCATGTAACTGCCCTATTTTCTCATCACCATTTATTGAAGAGACTGTTTTTTCCCCATTGTGTAGTCTTGCCTCCTTTGTTGGAGACTAATTGCTCTTGTAAGGGTGGGTTTATTTCTGGCCTCTCTATTTCCATTGACCTCTGTGTCTGGTTTTGTGCCAGTATTATACTGTTTAGATTACAGTACCTTTGTAGTATAGTTTGAAATCAGGGAGTGTGATATCTCCAGCTTCATTCTTCTTTTTCAAGATTGTTTTAGCTATTTGGGGTCTTTTGTTTCCACACACATTTTAGAATTATTTATTCTAGTTCTTTGAAGAATGCTACTGGCATTTTGACAGTAATTTTATTGAATCTGTAGCTTGCCTTTGATCGTGTGGTCATTTTAACAATATTAATTCTTCCAACCCATGAACATGGTATATACATTTTGGTCTAATTTCTTTCATCAGTATCTTATAATTTTCTGAGAATAGGTCTTTTACTTCCTAAGGTACATTTATTCTTTCATATTCTATTCTTTTTGATGGGATGGTAAAGATTACATTGTAAAGATTCGATTAAAGAGGATTCTGACCACGTAAGCAGACTAAACAAGGACAAAATGACAAGATGATATGGCTTTTACTCATACTCTTTCACCAATATTATGATATTGAAAAAATCTATTCGTATTCTAAAAATGTTCTAAAAGTAATTGGAATTTCATATGCTAAGTGTGGAGATTATTTATTAGAAATGTTTTGACCTAAAACAAAAAGACTGCCAATTTTTCTCCAGCCAAAGCAGGTTTACTTGGGATCAACCAAGAATTACACTTCAGGATCTGCAACAGGCAAACCACCTTGCAAGTCTTCTGCAACAATGAAAAGAACTCTTTTATAGAGGGAAAAAGAAAGTTGGGAGGGCTATAGTAAACAGAAGCCATGGTTTTTTTATTGGCTGATTTGTGACAGTGTCTCATTGGCTGAGTGTTTGCTAGGAAAGAAAAAGACATCTTTCTTCTTTTTTGGCTCTTTACTGGTTGTCAGGCATGAGAGCTTCTGGTCTCCCAACTCTATTTAGTTGAGGCTTCTGTTTAATAATTTTTTACCGGGTAAACACTCTGAAAAAATTCAAAATTATTGGTAAAGCAGAGAAACCATTTGTTTTAGAGTTAGATATGTGTTTGTACCAGACCCTGTATCTTTGTTAGATGGATGAACAGAACAAGTTACAGAGCATTGTTGCAACTCAGTTTTCTCATCTGTAAAATAGGGACAGTAGTCTCAGAGATTAAAGGAGATAGTTTTAAGGCATCTAGCGTCACTTGTAGCATAATTTGCATGCAAAGAATGTATTAGCTTTCGTAATTTTCCTGTTTAGTCAGTCCTGTTTTGAATTTTATAATAGGTCTGTTTCTCTAATCCAGTATTAGGAAGGTGATTTTAAAATAAATCCCAGAAAAGTATTTGTAATTTTCTTTAATTTTTTCTTATTTCATTTGAAACCAGAATGGAGGCTGGCAGTCATCATGAAATGTATCTTTCATACTGGAGTTAGGCATAGAGAAAAGGGTTTTTGTCCTTGAAGCTATTTGTAGTTGCTAGTAGACAGTTGGGCTTCCCTTGTGGCTCAGCCGGTAAAGAATCCACCTGCAATGAAGAAAGCCTGGTTTTGATCCCTGGGTTGGGAAGATCTCCTGGAGAAGGGAAAGGCTACCCCCTCCAGTATTCTGGCCTGGAGAATTCCATAGACTGTACAGTCCATGGGCTCACAAGAAGCCGAACAATACTGAGTGACTTTCACTTTCAGTAGACAGTTGCTATCCTTGCCACATTATTATTGGTACTAATATATGCATAACATTTACAGAATGTTAGAAATCTGTAGAAATACATTGCTTAAAAAACTGAATCTGTGGTCACTGCTTTTTATGTGATATATATATTTCTGATATATATTTGGTTTTCGTCCAAAGTTCCTGGTTCACAGGTCCCTAAACTCTGGGAATTTCCTGTGTTAAGAGTGGTAAATATTTCCTTTGTTATGTTAATGAGCAACTTTGGGAAAGGGTTTAGGTAACCAGTGGATGTGACACTGTTGCCAGAAACAAGCAAGTGATTAGAGGGATGCAACTTTCAGTCCTCCCCTGGCCTCTGGGGAGGGGAGAGGTGCTGGAGGTTGAGTTCAACCATGAATGGCCAGTGTTTTAATCAGTTGTGCCTATGTATTGGAGCCTGCATAAAAAACAATTACAGAGAGTTTTTGGCCTGGTGAACATGTGGAGGTGCTGGGAGAGTGGGTCACTTGGAGCGGACATGGAAATTCTGCACCGCTTCCCCATAGCCTGCCCTGCTGCCCTGGACATCTCTTCCATCTGACTGTTCCTAAGTTATATTCCTTTATAATAAACTGGACATCTAGTAAGTAAAATATTTCTCTGAGTTCTGTGAGCCTAGGAAATTAATCAAACCCTAGGAGGGGTCTTGGAGACATCTGACTGATAGCCAGTTGATCAGAAAGAAGTGCAGCTGACACCCTGCTCTTGTGACTGGCTGTGTTTTGACCCTTAAATCTAGCATGGGTCATTGGCTGCTCCTGTGTGGGTAGGGAGGTAAGGGAGATTTGTGGCTTCCCTGGTCAGATATCCCCTATCAGCCAGGGAGAATTTTCCAGAGAAAGGAGGTGCTGTGAACCTACCCACCATGAGGTGGATGAAGTAACTTTTTTTGGGAAATGCCACATGTCTTATGGCATGTGCCAGCAACACCATGCTATGTCAGTTTTGCTGCCAGTGGTAAGCATTCTACTGATAGCCCAGTGCAGCACTGTCCATTAGAAATGTAAAATGGATCATGTGTGTAATTTAAAATTTTCTAATAGCTTCATTAGAAAAAAGTCAAGCATCAGGGTTTCCTGAGTGGTCTATTGGTTAAGATTTCACCTTCCACTACAGGGGGTGTAGGCTCGACCCTGGTCTGGGAGTCGGAATCCCACATGCCTCTCGGCCAAAAAATACAAAACATAAAACAGAAACAATATTTGTAACAAACTCATTAAAGACTTTAAAAATGGTCCAGGTCCACATTAAAAAAAAAAATCTTATAAAAATTAAGTGAAGCAAAACAGGTAAAGTTAGTGTTAATAATATATTTCATTTTACCTCAGTGTAGCCAAACATTGCCATGTTGGCATCTAATTGATATAAAATTATTTATGCTATTTTATATTCTTATTATTGTAGTAGGTCTTTGAAAGCTGAGGTGATTTTTCATGTGGATCGTGGCTACCATATTGGACAGCACTGGACCTCAGAGTCCAAATGGGTGGTTGACTTCAAAGGCACCACCTTGTTGTCAGCTCCTAAGCAAACTACAAATCTTGCTTCTGTCTTTTCTGTATGGCATACACTCGAGGAAGTAGCAAGAAGACATGGGTGTATCTTTTAGGAGAAGTGGGGAAATAGTGGACTTTGTAGTGGGTAGACTTGGATTTAAATTCTCATTCTTCCACTTCAATGATCTCGGCTAATGTATTTCACCCCAATTTATCTGAATTTGTTTCCTTAAATGGGAGATGGGGTAATGTTTCCATGGTGTGGCTGAGGATTAAAGACTTGCCTAGACTGGAAGAGGCGTCAGTAAGCCAGTGGTTGGTGTAGCCTCATGGTGGTGGCTGAGTGTGCACTGACACGGGGAAGATACAGATACCCATTTAATCCATCTTCTGCATCTCCCCTGCATCTGCCCCTCTCTCCTCTCCCCTTCTTATTGCATTCTCAACTTTTTCCACTTTCTTTCCTACAGTACATCTTTTCATTCACAAATTTGAGTGAAACATTCTTGAAAGGATTGTTTTGAGGCTAATTTCCTTAAAAGCAAAGATTCCAAAGATTAAAGCTACCTTAGTGGTCCCGTTCAAGTCTCAACTATCTTTAGCGTGAAGACACTGATTTGAATGTTTCTTCTTTTCCTCCCTCCCTTTCTTCCTGTCTTCCTTCTTTCCTTCATCTGCTAGTTCCTCTCCATAAGCTCACAGTTCTCACACTGAACTTCTTCTTGGGTTTGGGGATTTATTTTTGTTTATCAAAACCCTTAAATTCACAGGTTAACAAAAAATAAGTTCAGCTCCACTTAAGCTTTTTACCAAAATAAGCCTTGTAAGCACTGGGATAAAACAAATAAACAGAAAAGATCAGTCCTATGACTAATGCAGTAGGAAGATTTTTTTTTTTTCCTATAGTGTATCCCACACTGTCACTACTTAACAGATGGCATTGTGATTGTGTAATTGCTATAATGAATATTATTAATAATGCAACTGCCTATGATCTCAGCCTTCTTTCCTTTACCAACATTGAAAGGGTCCTGTGAAATGTTTCCAGTTGAGTTCACAGACTTCTTTTTAAATTGGTTTATCTACCACATGACTAAACACCCTTGGGAAGAGTAGCAGCTGAAGCTCTGAGTGGTGTACAACCAGTAGCTGTCCTATATAAACAGAAGCCTTTATGTACTTTGCAAATGTTCCCACAGTTCATAGATCCTCTAAAATAATTATTCTCTCGATAGCCCAGAGAAGTGCTATCTCATAGAAATGTAATGTGAACCACATATGTAATTAAAATTTTTTTAGTAGCCACATTAAAAAGTACAAAGAAATGGCAAAATTAATTTTAATAGTATATTTGATTTAACACAATAAAAACATCTTTTCTCAATACATCTCTAGCCATCTATAATCACCCTAAGTTTCCTTATGAACAAAATGAAAATCTCATGCTGAATGAGTCACAAAAGTCCAGTCCCATGGCACTTGATAGACAGCATCTGAAGCTCTGAACACTAGATGATCACAGCCCGATTTGACCTGTGCTAATTAAAGTAGTCAGGTTTAGATAGGTCTCAGATCTGGAATTTGTGTAGGAGGGCAGAAAGTCATGCTTGGACAAGGAAAGAGCTACTTAATGATCATAGTTAAAGGTCATTCATTTACTTTCCCAATAACCTAGTGACATATATCCTAAGTCATTTAAGAAATGTTATAAAATGTCACAGATTTATGGAGCATTGCCACACAGAGTGTTTAGATCCTAAGATTGAACTGTACAGAACTGTGACTCTGTATTGTTATTGATAATATAATTAAAGGAACTGTTTGGGCTAGAACAGGAGGTTGGTATCAACATTTTGACAACTCTGTTTTATTCAAGTCACTAATCTTCTGGAGAGCCTATGGATCTCCACACTGATTCATTACTAGAATCAGAAAACATTGATGTGATCCATTAAAATACATTGTAAGATAGGATAGCCCAGAGTTGCCCTCTATGAGTCTTACACCAGAGAATGACACAGATACAAGTCAAGGGATGAATGTAGGGGACAAATTATTGGTGTATTCACCATCTTAATGTCTGCACTACTGTAAAATAAAAAGTTAAGCTTGCCAATGTAGTAAATGAATTATATTACTTAATAGATAAACTTCCTTAAGTACTAGTGAAAATGTTAAGGAAATTAAATAATAGGTTAAACTTGAGAAGGAAAAAATTAATGACCGCATGGCCAGTTGTAAAACACAGCTGTTAAGGTGGAACCAACAAAATATGGGAGATGAACAAAATTGCAGACCAGTAAATGTGCTGGGCATTTTGTGTGTGTGTTTTGGCCATTCGTTATTCACTTTTTTTTTTTTTTTGCAGTATCACTCTGATTTCCATAGGGGAAATATTTCTTCCTCCATGGCATATGATCTGTTGGGATTATCAGTCTAGGGTTGTTGCACTGCTCTTCTCTAGGTAAAAAGACCCATGGACCAAGCCATGGTGATTGGTCTCTTCATTCTAGTTATCTGAATCCTGAGTGAAAAGATTCAATGGTAGAAAAGTCAGTTGGAACAGATTAATTCTAGTGGCATGCCCTGAAGAGACCATCCATCATTTTCTGCTTCCTAGAGCTTCATTCTTGCACCTTTATAATCTTACTTTTCTAAGTTCTCCATTGATTAAGAGTTGTAAAGTACCTTTCCAATTAATTCCTTTTTGTGTAAGTTACCTAGAGTTATTTTATTAGCCTGTTATCACAGAAGTAGGGCCAAGTTTGACCTACCCCTTATTTTTTTCTAAATGAACATTTATTAGAAAGCATCAATGTTCATTCATTAAAATATTGCCTACAATTGCTTTAATGATACAACTGCAGAGTTGAGTAGTTGTGACAGAAACCATATGACCCTTAAGCCTAAAATATTTCTTATTTGGCCTTTTAAGAAAAAGTTGGCTGACTTTAAGCTTATCAAATATCTTAAATAGAATCCTTTTGCAGGCAGTCTCTAAGACAAGGACTTTATTGTAAGTAGCTTATTTGTGAGGTGATTCTGAAAAAAGAAGTGAGGCAGTGAGATAGGAGAGGGAAGGAAGCAATAGAGTTTCCCTTTGTGGATGATGAGCTCAGCTCCAGTGGAGTACATGAGGAGACAGTGTAGAATATACTGCATTGTCCCCATCTATAGGTTGAGGAAGCCAGAGTACTTACATACCTGTAACCTACTTACAGGGTCGGTGATTCTTCTGTACTTCTGGTCTACCTGGTACCTAGCAACATGAACTCCAACAGATAAGGAAAAATATCTGAGTTGCCATTTAACTTTGTTGATAGTTTCTTTTGCTACTCGGGAGCTTTTGGTTTAATGTAGTCTTTATTAATTTTTGCTTTGTTGCTTGTGCTTTGAGTGTCATATCCAAGAAATTGTAGCCATGACCAGTGTTAAGGAGGGTTCTCTGTGTTTTCTTCTAGGAATTTTATAGCTTCAGGTCTTACATTTAGGTCTTTAATCCATTGTGAGTTGATTTTTGCAAGTGGAAATAGCATTCCCATTTTTTTATTCCACATGTATCCATCCTGTTTTCTCATTACAATTATTGGAGAGACTATCCTTTCCCCATTGAGTATTCTTGGCTCCCTTGTCAAATATTAACAGAACCATAGGTTTGAGGGTCTAGTTCTGGGCTTTCCATTCTGTTTCATTGGTCTATATGACTGCTTCCATGCCAATATTGTACTGTTGGATTAATGTAGCTTTGTAGTAGGTTTGAAGTCAGTAAGTGTGATGCCTCCAGCTTTGTTCTTTCTCAGGATTGCTCTGGTTATTTGAAACTTCACTTAGTGTTACATGAAAACTATACTGAAGATGGAGATAAGACTCTGAGCAGAAGACAGGGTCAAAAGTTTCTGAAACTTTCCAAGTAAGGCATGGACTGCACAAGTTTTTGTTTTTTTTTTTTGTTTTTTTTTTGGAAATGGGTGGAGGGGAAGAGGCAGATTTGACAGATGTCCAATAGGAAGACTCAACAGAACTTGTAGTGGCCAAGCTGGAGGAGGGAAATCCATCTCAGGCTTCCCGGCCCGGAAGTTGTTAACCAAGCTGGGAGTGTAAGAATGGGTGCCACTTTGGTAATGCTCAGTGTGGCACAGGAATCCTGTGCATTCCTCAAAGCTCTTTCTCTTTCTACATGGGCACAGCAAGACCATTTCTCATTTTCTCCTGCATTGGGAAGGATTACAGTACTAATTTAGGTCAGTGGAATTCTGTTAGAAGTGAAGTATGCCACTTCCAGATACGACTCCCCCAAGTACGACCTTCCATGCAGTTTATCTTCTTTGTCAACTTGCCAGATGCATCAGATTCAGCAAAAGAGTTTGAGCCCAGGGCATAGTAAAGCCACCAAATGGAAGGACTTTGTCCTTAAATGAGCAGAGACTGCTCTTCCTTACCAGCCCTGCATTGGACTATTGGACTGTGACATGAGTGAGGAAAAAAAAAAAACTTCATAATCTTAAGCTATTAAGGCTTGTAGGTTATTTGCTTTAGCAGTTAGCAGAACATGACTAATAAGCTTGGATGAGGGATTCATGGAGGAACCAAGCAGCTGTAAAGTGTGGTTCTGGAGCTAAGACCCAAAGGTCATGAGATAAGAATGGGGATCAACAGCTGTCTTTCCTCTTCCCACCTCCCACCACCTGTAGGTCAGGTCTGCACCTCTGCTTGAATTACTTTTCTTGGAGAATTATACAACTTTCTTCTTCATCCCTCAGGTCAGAGACCTGACTATACTTCTGTACTTCTCCCTTGTCATCCACATTCATGGTGATGGACTGTGCCAGTTTCTACTTTGCCTGTCTTTTCATTTCCATGCTCCTTCACCCACCAGTTTTTAGCTTGTCCTATGTGTAAGAGGCTATTTAGCAGTATCACTTGCTTTGCTAGATGCCTGTAGTACATCCTCAGGAGTTGTGACAACCAGAAATGTCTCCAGATAATGCTTGACATCTTCTGGGGGGCAAAATTGCTCCCTCAGTTGAGACTTCAAGGACTTAGAACTCTTAAGGACTTAAGACTTATCTGGAGGATGAGAATGGAAGATTTTCATGTTTGATGGCATTCAATAGAATTCTCAGGCTCTAGAAGGAAACACCTTTCAACAACAAAATAAAAGACAAAGTTAGCACATTTGACCATGCAAACATCATTGGAGTAAGGGTATTCTTTTTGTAGCTCTCATGGAAATTATTTCCTTGGAGATAAAACTCATTAGGATCCCTGGATTCAGTTTTGTCAAAAATATTTCTCCTCTATACACATGCAATCCACATACCCACTCAGATTTGCTGGTAATCTCAGCTATAGGAAGCCCAGAGAGACTCCAATACTGGAATAATTACCTAGTTCAGATTAGGACAGTGGTAGCTGAGGCCTGAAATAGGATCTGTGGTCTCACAAGGTTTGCCTACATGCCTAATGCAAGTTGTCCTAGGTCTATTATGCCTCTGAGAAATCTTATTTTCTTGTGTTTCTGTTGACTAGTGGGAATGTGATTACATTTAGACAAAGAAAGAAGCCACAACTCTATGGAGTTAATTAACCCTGAATCCAAGGCTGAGTCTAGAGAAGTAATCCTACCCACCTTACTTCACCCGGGCTGCCCTCTAATTGTGTTGCCTGTCCTTACAATTTCCGCATTTAATTGAAGCTCGAGTCAGTTATTTGAGGTGCTCCCGTAAGGAAGTATTCCCAGGTGGAGCTGAAAGGGTTCATTGATTGAACTGGACAAAGTAACTTCTGGAATAGAATCCCAGAATCTTATGTTTAAAAAATGAGAAACATAGTTGTTGGTTGTCAGGCTCATGAGTTGAGCACGTGGGCCATGCCTTACATGATGCCCTCACTAGGTGATGTAGGAGGTAGCCTCAGCCTAGACCCACAGCAGCATCTTCTGGCATCACCCTCCACCTTAGACCCATCAGATTCCTTATATACCTTGGAGTACACTGAACTGTTTTTGTCCTGTGCCTTTTCTCTTGTGTGTTGTGGTTGTCTTTCCAGGGCACACGTCTCCCTTGTCTGCCTGGTGAATTCCACTGATTATTAAGGAAACTTCCTATGTTTCCTTCTTACTGAAGCATCTCTGAGGACCCTGTGTGATTACTTCCTTCCATAGTTTCTTATGGGCTTCCCAACTAGCTCAAATGGTAAAGAATCTGCCTGCGATGACAGAGACCTAGGTCTGATCGCTGGGTTGGGAAAATCCATCCATCATGCAGTGCAATTTTTGGCCCATTTAACTAGTAATTTCCACCTGTTGAGCATCAGAATGAAACCAGTTCTACCACTGACCTCATCCAGCAGGTTAAATTTGCCCCTGGGGCTCCGTCAGTAACTCCATCTGTGCAGAGTTGCTGGGGAACACGGAAGTACATAGGAAAAGTGAGACATGGCCTTATACCTACTTGAAAAGAAGTTTAAGGAGAGACTTTATTTCATCACTTTCTTTTGCTATGAGAATCGTTCTGAGACTGGCTGGTGAAAAAGGCATGCCACACTGATGGTCGTGCTTGCGTGTGCTCGAGTATGATTCTGTTCATACCCGCCCAAGGTGCCCTTGACTCATTCCGGTAGCTGTTTTCCTCCCCCAGACTCAGGAGGACTTCTTCCAGTTCTGAAGGAAAACTGATGCTAACAGATGCTACCCTGGGCCAGCAGCCTTTAACCAGGGATCATCTGTGACTAGGACATGAGCCAGGACATGTGCAGAAGGCTGCACAGAAATGTGTCAGGGAGAATGGGACAGAGAGCTGACCAATTAGGAACGCAGTTGCGGTGGGATGTTGCTCCATGGATCTGGAGTGTTTTCAGGCTTGGATTTTCTGGAACAGGTGGAGGGGGAGAAAAGGGTCAGAAGGACCATATACCCCTCCCCACTGGCTGCTCCATCCGTGGCCAGCCCCAGTGTTCCCAGCACATGCCTTGGCTCTTTGCTGTAAACAAACTAAATCATCTGCTACTCAAGACAGGAAGAGCAAAAAAAAAAAAAAAAAAAAACAACCAAACAAAAAAATCAAACCCAATTCAGTATGCACTATTGTTACAAAGTTTACCTCTCTGAGCTCACAGGTGGGTTTCGGCTTTGTTGGACTGAATGCTTATATAGTCTGTGTGTATGTATATGCACACATGTGCAGGTCTCGCAAAGTGAATAACCTTTTAAATCCAAAATTAGGTATAGAAATAAATATTTCCTTTTATTGGGAAAGTAAGTCAGACAGATGATAGCATTAAAATGCTGAAAAACACCACAAACACATAAAACCCAGAAAATATCAATTTTACGGACTACCTGCCAATTTTTAGTTTTAATAATTTTAACTGCAATCACATATTTATATATGCATATCTTTAAGATAATTCTATAAAATATACAAAATTATTCTGAAATTAAGGCATAAATAGATACAAATAAGTACATTAAGATTTTTGCCACATTTTACTGAGATCCATAATTAACTCACATTTTATCTCTTGGCATATGGTTAGAGATGTGTAGACGGTTTGTCATTGGAACACTGTTTCTTCAGGTAGGCTTGTGGTATCAGAGACCTTCTTGTGTGCCTGTTTGTCTGAGATCAGCAGACTTTGTTTGATGTATAAATATGCTAAGATCTGAATTGATTCATTGGGATATATACAACGTGCTATATCCATTGTTGTACTGCTTTAGGTTTGTACATACATACCAAGGGATCTGGTTTGCTATATTTAATTTTGCATAAAGAACACATTTGTAATTGTTTAAGATACATTAGCAAGTATGGAGCAGGCGATGGCACCCCACTCCAGTACTCTTGCCTGGAAAATCCCATGGACAGAGGAGCCTGGTAGGCTGCAGTCCATGGGGTCTCTAAGAGTAGGGTACGACTGAGAGACTTCACTTTCACTTTTCACTTTCATGCATTGGAGAAGGAAATGGCAACCCACTCCAGTGTTCTTGCCTAGAGGATCCCAGGGACAGGGGAGCCTGGTGGGCTGCCGTCTATGGGGTTGCACAGAGTCGGACATGACTGAAGCGACTTAGCAGCAGCAAGTATATCCCTGACGGGAGAACATTTTCATTTTGACACGGGTTTGATTATAATGAAGTCTTTTGCTTACAAATTTGCATGTCCATTAACTGGAAGAAGTTTCCACTGACTAGTTTCTGACTCAGCACATTTTAAACCAGTTTTTTTTTTTTTTTTTTTTCCATTGCCTACATACTTCTGATGCCCAGAGCTTTGAGACATGAGAGTATTACATTTCCATCTTGAGCCCCATGTCTTGATTTCAGGTGGTTCAACACAGCAAAAGCATTCCTGGAAGTTTTTCCCACTTTCTTACAGCAATAACTACATGAAAGGGGCTGAAAGCCACATAACTTGTGTCCTACTGAACCCAAACAAACTGTGTGCCTTTCCTTACTGAATTTAAAAATAAAGATGACCACCTTAAGGTCACTCTGCCTGAGAAGCAGAGACTGAAGTTTTAAGCAATTGTTGTGGGGGGGGTGGTTATCATTATTATATATTTATGTATTTATTTAAATTGTTTTTTACTGGATTATAGTTGATTGACAGTGTCGTGTTAGTTTCAGGTATACAACAAAGTGAATCAGTTATGCACATAAGTATTTCTACTTCTTTAGGTTCTTTTCCCATATAGGGCACTACAGTAGTGCTGAGTTCCCTGCATTCTACAGTAGGTCCTTATCGGCGATCTGTTTTATATATAGTAGTGCATATATGTCAATCCCAATCTCCCAGATTATCTCTCCCCACTTTCCCCATTGGTAACCATAGTGTGTTTTCTACATCTGTATTTTGTAAATAAATTCATTTGTACCATTTTTTTAGACTCTGCATAGGAGTGAGGTCATATGATATTTGTCTTTGTCTGACTTAATGCCACTTAGTATCATAATCTCTAAGTCCAGTCGTGTTGCTGCAAGTGGCATTATTTCATTCTTTATGGCTGAGTAACCTTTCATTGTGTGTGCGCACCACATCATCTTTATTCAGCACTTGTGGTTTAACCATCTTCTGCAAATTTTGCAAAAGCTTAAGATCTTGTGAGCAAATTTCTATAGGTCCTCCTAGAGCCTTGAAAGGGCCCTGGGCAAGTGAAGATTTCTGAAATTTAAGTTTCATTACCATCATTATAGACCTTCCCTGGTTTTAGCTAAAAGTCAATGGATTATCTGACTTGCTGGTTATAGCTTTGGGCAAATTTTCATTCATTCATTCATTCATTTTTTGCATTAACTTTTTCATTCATATTTCAATCATTTGGCTATCTAATATTTATATACTATTATAGTATATTGCCCACTGTGTGTTGGGACAGAGACAGATAGTCAAAAGCCTTAACCAAAGTCCAGAATCTCAGTCCCCTTCTCCAGGTCCTATCTCCATGGTTACTTTTGTTAGAAACAAAAAGAGTATTTGCTGTTTTCTCTCTGGTGTGACAACTGATTTCAAAGAGGGATACAAGGTGCAAAATACTGTCCAACTCTCCTTGCTGTAGGGTCCAGAGAGCTTTCACTTAGTCGTTTTTCCTGCTGGTACTTCCTGTTGAACCAGCCCATCTTTCTCCTCCAACCACCAAGAGAATCAGAAATTCTGATATCTCGGGCTGACACAAATACATTGCTTGAAAGAGAAATAGAACTCTGCATACTTTGAGGATCTCCAAGGAAGAATTCTTAGTCCCAAATGGTACTTCTAACCCTCCACTTCATATCATAGGTGTATGAGTCTTACCATGAGACATTCATTCTATACTTGAAGGCCTATCATCTCACAAATAGAAGTTTCTTTTTAAAAAAATCTCTTATCCTGTCATCTTAGGCCAGTTCCTTATCTCAGTGAACCTCAGGCTCTGCACCTGTAAACCTGGGTATAATGAGGGGAAATTTATAGTGCATTTGTGGGGTGCTTGGCAAGCAGGAAGTTGTGAACAAAGGTAATTTCCTTTCCATTAGGAACTGAGTGTTTGGGCAGGTGTATTTTGGAAGAAGATGCAGAACAAGCTTCCTCATTGCGTTGCTGTGTCTTCACGCGAGGGCACAGAAGCTGCATGTAGAAACCCCCATCCTGCTGGTTTCTCAGCATGTGATAAATCTTTTAATGACTCTGTTTATTTAAAATATATTACTGGATTGCCCAAAGGTATATATTGTACAAATACACACACTCACACATATTTGCTGGAAATTAAAAATTATTTGAAGAAATGAAAACTTGGGCAAATTAATAAAATTCTTTAGTTCATGTCCTTGCTTTTGGCACCAGTACAGGCATTTGAGATTGTCTACACCTTAGAAGCATAGAAAGGAGGTACAGCCATGTCCCATTATATACATTTTTTGCAGTATACCCAGCCACCTATCATGCTGATATTAGAGCAGATAATATTTGGCCCATATTGTACCAAAGGGAGGGATATTCATTTTCATTTGGATTGAATCTGAAAACTGCAATGCTTACCCTGAGTGACATCTCATTTTTCCTGATAATGATGTTGATATGTCTCTGGAATACCCATATGTTCAGCATTTGCTGCTACAAACTTGTTCTTCATTAATTATGGCTCTACAGAAGCTGCCAAAAGTTAAGCTCTATGGAAGATTTAAATTTGGGCTCAGAAGTCGGTGAAATTCATATGTGGAGGGAGGAACAGACTCAGAGAGGTGACGTTTGTACAACACGAATTAGTGGTGTTCGGAAATTAACCCTATTGGTCTGATCCTAGAGTTTGTTCGGAATTCCCATGACACCCATGTGGCTTCCAGTCCCAGGAAAACTGGTGAAGAGAGACAGACTTCCTGGACTTTGCACAAAGAGAAACATGAATTTTGAAAGTTGCTACTTCACGATCAAAAGTGTGATTTCAGCTGCTCTAGAGTTTTGCATGGTCATGTTAGCATGCATTTGCTTTTTAAAAAATTCATAGATACCCTGTATTTTGCATTTCTATCTGAATTGCCTAACATGTTGAGAAGGGAAAACAGGAAGAATTTAGGGGATACCTGTTCAGAGACATTACACTACCTTTCTTTTTAAATATCATGCACATTATCTTAGTGGTTGGCACACATTTTTTTGTTGGCACACATAGTAAGTATTTTATGTCAGAGTTCTTTTCACAGTGCTCTGACATAGATGAAAATCTCTTGAAATATTTTAGCCCCCAGAAACGTCTAAGTTTAACTCCCCCTCCATTTCTTCCTCTTCCTTCTTCTTTTTCTCTTTCCTGACAGTGGTTAAGAGCGTCGGCTTCAGAGCTAAAGGCTGAATTCAGCCTTTTTACCTGAACTGTACGCCAGGTGCAGTTCTAATTTTTCCCCCTAAGCTGGGGGCCTTTGCCTCCTCAGGGAGGGTTACAGGGTTACCCTGTTACAAGAATTACAGGGTTACTGCAATTCTTTCCCAAAGGGTAAATTGTCTCAATATAATTTCTGACGTACGTGCTTATGGCCCATCTGTGCATAATGTCATATGGCTAAGTGCTCAGTCATGGGTAGAAACCCCTGAAGGCTATATCTTGTAGGGCCCTGACACAATCATATGCATAGAAGGTGCCTGGATGTTATCACTTAACCTCTTGTGATTTATGAGCCAGGCCTGATCATCCTCTGACCATACATGCTGTCACCCTGGTTCAGTAAGGCTACAGAAGCAAACACACGGAAGATGACTCTGTCTCTTTAAGACTGAGGACAGAATTCCTTAGGAGTTTTGCTTGGTGGTGGTGTGTTGAGTGGTACAGTGAACAGGCCTGAAAAGACAGTCCCAATAAACCTCGAGTCCTGGTAGTCAGGAGTGCTTGTGAAAGATTCCCCATGAGCTTCCTGGGGGAAGACTTCAAGCTACGGGTCCTCTCAGGACCAGCCATGTCTCATCTCCATCAATGGCACATGCAGACAGAAGGGCGAGCAGACGGGAATATTCACACACAAATAAGGGCACTGGGGAAGTTGGCATGCTCATCCTTCCCCTCCTGCAGCTCCTGCTTCTGTCTTTAACACATCGATTGGATCAAGCTCGAGTCTTTCTTGGATTCTCCTGACACCCTGATTACTATTGTTTATTTAGCTTATGATTCTTCTGCCCCCAAGGCAAATCTTCATACTGCATGAATCAATAGGCTACAGGGACCTTAATTAAAGCTTCAGGATAAAATTGATACTGGAAACTAAATTCCTTCAGTGTCTGGAAGGAAAGGAAATGCTGTTTCTCTTAGAGACTTTTTCATTGCCTCACATTGTAACTTCTAAAATTTGTTGAAACATTTTGCAACCCGTGGTAGATTTCTGAGACACATATCAGAGAGATGGATAGACCTGTGAAGAAAGGTCTTTGAGAAGGCTTTTGGATATGTAAGTGTCTCATTAGAGAATCAATATCTGGTGTATTGAAGTGAAGTGAAAGTCGCTTAGTCATGTCCAACTCTTTGCGACCCCTTGGACTGTATAGTCCATGGAATTCTCCAGGCCAGAGTACTGGAGTGGGTAGCCTTTCCCTTCTCCAGGAGATCTTCCCAACCCAAGGATCGAATCCAGGTCTCCCGCAGTGCAGGCGGATTCCTTATCAGCTGAGCCACCAGGGAAGTCCATCTGGTGTATTGCTGCTGCTGCTGCTAAGTAGCGTCAGTCGTGTCCGACTCTGTGCGACCCCAGAGACAGCAGCTCACCAGGCTCCCCCGTCCCTGGGATTCTCCAGGCAAGGCCACTGGAGTGGGTTGCCATTTCCTTCTCCAATGCATGAAAGTGAAAAGTGAAAATGTAGTCACTCAGTTGTGTCCAATTCTTAGCGACCCCATGGACTGCAGCCTACCAGGCTCCTCTGTCCACAGGATTTTCCAGGCAAGAGTACTGGAATGGGTCACCAGTGTCTTCTCTGATCTGGTGTACTGGGGAGTGATAAAAAAAGACTGATTATTTGTACTGCAAAAGGAACCATAAATCTGGATTTTAGGTCCTGTGTCCAGTACCTAAAGACAGAGTTGCAGAGGCATTTAGGAACATAGTATGAAAAGGTTTTGATATCACTAATTAACTCTCTTGTGGTTTTAAAATAAGTCCCTTGAATGAGCCCTTTATCCTTCGTCTGGATAATGGGAGCTGTCCCCAGTCATGGTACTGAAATAGATAGCAGAAAAAGCATTGAGCCATCAAGTTCCTGAGGCTCTTACCTGATGATCAAAGATGTGAGGGCAGCTAGGGAAGCTGTAAGAGCTACTGGCAGAAATTGCAGTTAGCAGTTGTCACTACTGAGTATAGTGGACTTAAATCTTACCATTCAGTACCTCTATATCAAGCAAATTATTTAGATCATACGAATCATTATTTGCCCATTATTAAATCTGGTCAATATGGGTATCAAGTAAATTTGTATGTGAGAATTCCTAGCACAGTATTTGTAATGTCTTTCATTTTTATGAGTCACGAGTTCCCTCCCCAGACATTTGGCTGTCTGATCCTGATATTCCCAGGAGCTGTTGCTTTTGCTGATGCTGATGAGGACTCAACCTTGATTTTGACTATAGAAGAATGTCCTGTTCTTTCTGCCATTTTCATATACCTGTGGTATTCAGCATCATGGGAGAGGGTACTATTCATGGATGTTCTTTAGACATAATACACAGAGTAGGAGAGAATAACAGTATTACTCCATGAACCTGATGATATTTTTATTCTAGGCTCCAAAGATTGGGAACTCGAGATGTCAGAAGGGAAATGATAAAATCAGGAGACACACAAGCAGGAGAGTAGGAATTTGTGTATCAGAAGCTGAGGGGTTTTTTTTGCACCTTGAAGTCTTTTTTCTTTTAGGTTTATTTAAATATTTAAGTTTGCAATCAAGTTATTGGAGAAAAGAGAATGTAAAAATGCACTATGGAGCACATTTTAAATCCAGATATATACCCAAGTCCTTGGGGGTATCAAGTAGGATCACACTGAAACATTTTGACATCTGTTCTCTGCTGTATAGGATAGTTGATATACCATTATGAAAAGGCAAAATAAACATTATTTGGGAAAGAATACATAGTCTCTTGGCATGAGTTTCAAATTGTGAAAAAGGGAAATGTCAAGTCCTAGCAGAAATGGTTAGGGTATAAACATTCATTGCAAAATTTAGAGGCACTTAAGCTCCCATACAGATGTAAGCCTTGCACAATTTACTGTATTGTCTGGCCCTCTGAAGGTACAGGAGGAGAAATGCTTCATAAAGTAGGCCCCTCTATGACTGAAATAAACCTATTGTTTGAGTTGATGTCCAACTTTTAATTTCCACTTTACCTTTGGCAGAAATAATACTTATTTCTTGTGACATTCAAACAAAATGAATGTGCAAACATTCACAATAATGTGATGTGTATCTTGCAGTTATGCTGCTGCTGCTAAGTTGCTTCAGTTGTGTCCGACTCTGTGCGACCCCATGGACCGTAGCCCACCAGGCTCCCCCGTCCCTGGGATTTTCCAGGCAAGGCCACTGGAGTGGGTTGCCATTTCCTTCTCCAATGCATGAAAGTGAAAAGTGAAAGTGAAGTTGTTCAATCGTGCCCGACCCTCAGTGACCCCATGGACTGCAGCCCACCAGGCTCCTCCGTCCATGGGATTTTCTAGGCAAGAGTACTGGAGTGGGGTGCCATTGCCTTCCCCAATGTTGTAGTTATGGACACATGCTAATTGTTTCTCTGATGTGTGTGTGTGTGAAAATTTAACCACATGAAATGAGTACCAAACTAAAAGGCAGAATCCTGGGGCATCTAGTCCTAACTTTTACCTGTTAGCTATGTGACTTTGTGTAAGTTATTTAATCTTTCTGACTTTCTGGCTTTTATTTATAAAATTTCTATTAACCTATATACATACATATATATACAAATTGACCTACAAACTGTTTATCTTGAAGGGTTAATGTAAAGATAAAAAAGAATGGACACAAAAGAAAATTCTTTACAGACCATCAGTACCATACAAAATGAAAGTAGTTTAGGTAATGGATATATTTGTGCATATAAAAAATGTAAAACCACATTAATCTTTGAACACAATACCTGACAATGTTCCTTAAGCTTCGCAGCTCAGGGAGAGCATTTCGCTGACATTTTCCCATCCTCTAGTCTGGCTGTGATTCTCAGATCAAGGAATATGACTAGCCATTGTAATTGAGCAGAAATTTGGGAAGAACCAAGGTAGTGTCATTCATAACATACATTTACATGCAGACGCCTGCATCTCCATGCATCTAGGCAACCTTTACCCTGAACTGCACACATGGCATCGCCTCAGTTTGTAATGGGGGCATCCAGGGAGGAGTGAAACCCCCAGATACAGTCAGGTCAGGACCGCAAGCCACTCAGAAGAGCAGGCGAATGCTCACACAGCCCCCTTCCTCCCTCTTCTGAATTTGTTCATTGGTTTGGTCCATCTGCTCTTGGCTCATGAGGGTGCCTGGTTAATGAAGCTTTAAATAAACACAAACTGGGGGGAAGTAAATGAATCACACACCAGAAGAAAGCACTGAAGTATGACCTTATTTGCTGACTTCCAAATTAAAATGAGAAAATGATGCTTCTTTCTGTTAAGGAAGGAAAATATGATTACCAGTTAATTAGTAGGAGAGAATATAATAAATGTAGATGCAGAGGAGGACTTGTGCCTAACCGTGACCCTTTTGGGTCATAAAAAGTCATCTATGCATTCTCGAGCCTCAGTTTCCTCACCTATAAACAGGGATATAAATTCCTGCCACATAGTAGATGCTAAACAGTTTTTTTTTCCCTCAAAATGATGCATCTTTTACTTGTAGTAAAATATGCATAACTTAAAATTCACCATTTAAGCATCCTTAACTGTCCAATTCAGTGGCTTTAAGTATATTCACACTGTTGTACAATCATAACCAACATTCAACTCCGGAATTCTTTTTGTCTCCCCAAACTGAAACTCTGTACCCATTAAACAACAATGACTGAGTCCTTCCCTCCTCCAGCCCCTGCCTGCTACCAGTCCACTTTCTGTTTCTATGAGTTTCACTTCATCAAGTGAGATCATATAGTATTTGTCCTTTTGTAGTTGACCTTTTCTAGCTTAGCATAATGTTTTCAAGGTTCACCCATTTGGAGCATGTGTCAGAATTTCCTTTCTTTTAATAGTTCATTGTGTGTACAACATGTTTGTCAACAATTAAAAAAAATGCTTAGATATAGGCTTCATGGCTGGATGACTAATCAAAAATATCTTTTGCCCTCTGTTTCATGTTCCTTACAAAAGGGTGTTAAGCAAGGACATTTCTAAGGTCCCTTCACACTTGAGTTTTATGTGAGTGTATGAGCAGTATAGAGTTGCCAGGTCTCAGAGGTTACCAGGTCCATCACTCTCCCTTGACAGATGAGGGACAAGTTACTAGTGCATCCCTTGATTACTTTTTCCATCTGTGCCACTTGATGTTTCCTACAGTAGGGGGAGGAGTGAGGTCAATGAGAAGTAGAAGACTTCGCTGGAATCCAAGGAATATGGCCTGGCTTTTTGGGGAAGCAGTGATGAGCAGCTGCTCTTGAACTGTGTGACTTGTTTAAATATTCAGTCTGTGCATTCCGTGCAGTGCCACAGGGAAAGGTTCACAGGGTTCCAGCCCCACTGACTGAGAGGAAGCCGAACTGGACAAAAAGTTATAAACCTTTTGTCTCATCAGGCACTTTCAAAAAAAAGTTCGCAGAGTCAATAGGTGATGGGGACTTTAAAAATAAAAGGAGAAGTTGAAACTTGACTATAGCATCTGAAAGGGAAGCTGACTGTGTAGGGATCAGGACAAATATTGTCAGAATCCCAGAAATATTGTCATTTCCCAGAAGGAGTTGTTTCTGTGGAAGTCAAGTATGTTAAACGAATAGGGCACAACAGCACCTGGGAGAAAAGTTCATATGTATGCTCACTTACCCCCACCCAACTACCCTCTTCCTTCCATCTGGAAGAGATGGTTGGTGTGTAAAGACACAGTGAGTGGGGGTAAAGGTGGCAGTCCACAGGCTCTGGTCGCTGGTGTTTGACCACACGGTGGGGTGTCCATGCCACGTCATGGACATCTAGGACTGAATAAAAACAGGGTCTCTTCCCTCTAGGAGGCTACTCCTAATGGGGAAGGACGAGGGTGGGGGACTAATTAGGATGCAAGATAAAAGGAAATAAGCAGAGGCACACACATGATGCTGCAGAAATAGAGAGAAGGGCTATGGAGAAATAAGCATCCTTTGAGCATTTGCTCTGTGCCTTGAACCATATCAGACACTTTATTTATAGCTTTCGCAGTCTTGGGCAATTCTGAAAGGGAGATAAAATAGTTCTTATTTTACTGTTGAGTTAATCAAGGCTCAGGACTTTAAGGAAGTTGCTCAAGGTCACACAAAGGAATTTAAAGCTGGGGTTGTAAGCTTTAAAGCTTATACAGCCTGTGTTCTCTGCACCATTCCCCAGGGACCACACTGAAGCTAGGGTTGATCTGAGAGTTGATTTCAGTGAAGAGTGCTGCAAAAAGTATGTATTGATTTCAGTTACAGTAGGCTAGTAGCCTTGAGTGGATTTGAGTCCCAAACTCTTTGAGATCCTAACTATCTACATCTTCCAAATGTTTGCTTATCTTCCACATGATCCTGGAGGTACTGTGCAGCAGAAAGCATGTGTGGCTGGCAAAAGGTAATTGATATGCTGGCTTTGGATTCATGGACCTCCCAAAGTAGGCTGTCGTCTGGTAGCCTGTCAACTTTTCAGTCAGATGGTCTGAAAAGTTTGGGAGGACAGGTGTTGGGAATTAGGTTAACACTTATTTTTTAGGATGATCTGAACTCAGTGGTCTAGATAACAACCCTCTTCTCAGTCAGCTTTGGGGATCTGCATTGACATTCTTCCCTTATCCTGTCCTTGGTGCAAACAATGAATGTGCATTAAAGAGAATCTTTACCTTCTGTTAACACAGCAATTTAGAAATGCATCTCTTTGGCTGCTTCTTTATTCTTATTACATCCTCCCTGAAACCTCTCTCTGGTGAAACACACAGATTTGTCTTCAACCTTGAGTTTCTATTAGTTTTATTCCTTGACAAAAAGAATTGTCTTAAATAATTATTTTGGAATTGAAAANCAATTTAGAAATGCATCTCTTTGGCTGCTTCTTTATTCTTATTACATCCTCCCTGAAACCTCTCTCTGGTGAAACACACAGATTTGTCTTCAACCTTGAGTTTCTATTAGTTTTATTCCTTGACAAAAAGAATTGTCTTAAATAATTATTTTGGAATTGAAATTATCAATTTAAAATAATTTCAAAAACTCCCTAAAGTTAGCATACAGCAGAGCTCTCCATCCATCCCCTTCACTTCAGTAAAAGATGTCTTCAGTTATCTACTTACTCTGGTAAAAAAAATCTCGGGGTCATCCTAGACCCCGTTTTTCTCCCTCACACCCCACATTCGATCTATCAGAAAATTGTGTGAGCTTTACCTTCAAAATACGTCCCTGGCTTTACCCTTCTCACACTGTCTAGCACATTCCATATAAATTCAAAACACCATTATCTCTTAACAGTATTTTTACTAAAGCCTGCTAAAACTATATTGAAAAGCAATACAAGGATGTATTGCTTTCATCCTTGCCACTCTGAAATTCACTGGTTGCTAAAGAGATCTCTTCCACTTCCCATTAGGAAAGGACTAAAAAGTTGGCTTAAAGCTCAACATTCAGAAAATGAAGATCATGGCATCTGGTCCCATCGCTTCATGGGANTGTCCTTTTTATGCAACCTTTGAGCCACAGTGGACTTCCTTCTGAACATCCAACACACTGAGCTTATTCTTGACCCACGGTCTTTGCATTTTTGTTTGGAAAGCTCCTCCTCTATTTCATCATGGCTACCATTCACTCTTTGATCTTAAGTGCCTCCTCTGAAAGTTCTTCCACAACCATCCAAACTAGAATGTCTTTTTCCTGTCCTCATCACACTCCTGTTTCCTTACAGCCTCAGATTATCTTCCTTATGTATTTGTTTGCATGGTTGTTTTGTATTTCTTCTGTTAGAATGTAGATTTCTTGAGAAAAGAGACAGTAACATACTAGGTTATCAGTGAGTTCCCTTCCATAGGTCCAGCTTGTATATAATAGGTGGTCAGCAAACAGTCTGCTGGTAAGCTGTATGACTTTTATACCTTATATAATTTAAATATAACAGAGATCACTTTGATTAAGCATCTTGGATATACTGAGCACTGTGCTAAGATCATGTCATTATCCTATTTAACTCTCAAAAATATATACAAGAGAGTTTTTATTACTTACACTTAATAGATTAGGTTTGTGGTGCTAAGAGAGAGTTTGCCTACCTTGTTTTAGGTGTAATCTAGATAGTGCAAAGGTCTAGGGTATGACCAGAGGGCTAAATATGGAGGTAGGATGAAGAATAAGTTCACTGGGAAACAGGAGGTCAAGGAACTGAATTTATCTCTGAAAAATAAATGACTCAATATTTATGAGTGAGCCATTATGATATGATATGGCTCACCATATCATATCAAGAATTATGATATGACCTATTGGAGAAGGAAATGGCAACCCACTCCAGTGTTCTTGCCTGGAGGATCCCAGGGACCGGGGGAGCCTGGTGGGCTGCCGTCTATGGGGTCACACAGAGTCAGATACAACTGAAGCGACTTAGCAGCAGCAGCAGCATAGTGGAGCTAACAACTAAAAAGGCGGAAGAATGACACAAATCTGTAGGTGACTGTAGCAAGGAGGAGTAGTTGCTTATAGTATGATGGCATGAACATCTTTTTTTCAGTTGAATGTAAACTTAACTCCTGTCTCTGAACTTGGTTATACCACAGATAACTATGTTTTATGGTCTGGCAACTTACAATAGTTTACATTGCTCTGTCAACCTAATAATTTTCCCTAAGGAAAAAATAGTAGTTGTAACAAAATCTCCCATTTTGAAAAGAAAGAGGATGGAGAACAACATCAGTGGAAAGTGGTGTGCAGCAGATATGTCACGCTGGCGGGAGTAGCCAGGACTCGCTGCCTTGGTTATGGAGTGAGATCCCTGGTCTTCCTTTCCTTTCCCCACTTCTGCTCTCTTGCAGGTTCTTCCTCATCATTTGTTTTGTGTGGCCACATGTGGGAGGGAATTAGGAGGATTCCCCTTCTGCTGGTTTTATGTCTCTGAAGTTTAGGTATCTAGAGACTCCCTTCCATTTTGAGCAATACAAACTGTATTTTTTGGAAATGGAAAACTCTGAAAATAATGGTTGAATTTTCATTTAATTCTATTAGTTTAGCTTCAAGAGCAGGTGACCAGAGATAGAGATCCCATTCATCTACCGTCTTTGAGTCTGGAGTGGAGCTATGGTCTGCCCACTTCTCTTGCTTTCTGCTTAATGTCCTGCACCTTGGCCACTGTTTTGGAAAAACTCGAAACAAAAGGATGCGTTGGGAAGGAACTGTTCTGCTCCCAGGCTGTGGAAGTTACCTGTTTTCTATAGTGGGGGTATATTTTCCTTTTCTTAGACTGTGCCTGCGTACAGGATATACGTGGGGAGGGCTCTGATGGGTGACCTCTCTGAGACTCAATGCTATTCTTGTCTTCACCTCCTGTAGGCAACCCTAGAGTTGGGCAGAGAATCCATCTTTTCCAATTTTACTAGACTCCAAATTACTAGAAGCATACCTATCTTGAATTGCATTCACCTAGCCTAAAGATTCCTCATAGAAAAGCAGTACTTATACACCCTCTCACCTCCGGCACCCTCCTGGCCCTTATTCTTTCAGATAAGTCTGTTTCAAATCAAAACCTCACGATGTGCAGCCAACTTTTCAGGCTAGATCATGTTGTCTCACTGCCATCATCCCCTCTGAGACTTGAGTTCACGACTCACCCCTTTCACAGTAGTGAGTCTGAACCCTATTTAAATGTTCAAGATCTACAATCCCATAATAGCCTTCTCAGCACCTGAAAGCTCATCATGACCTCACCAGTCTTGAGGGTCATTTTTATTCTTCTCCGCTTCTCTCCCTGGACACTTCTGTTGAGCAGAGATGAACTCTCATCCTCCACAGGACAAGTCTTGACATGACCTTCAGATGCTGCTTCTCTCTGCTGAAGTTTACAGTCTGTCTCCATCAGAGATTTCCTCCCTTACAAGTTGTATCTGGACCCTGTTCTTCCTAGGTTACCCCAGAGCATGGCAGAGGTCCCAAGTACCCTTCCCTCCAGCCTTCCCCTTTGGACTTGTTCTGGACCCGCCCTTCAGAGTCAAGTTCATCGTTTTGGTTTTTGTTCATTTCTTTGATTTGGCCTTTGGCCACACTGCAGGGCAATACAAGTTGTATCTGGACCCTGTTCTTCCTAGGTTACCCCAGAGCATGGCAGAGGTCCCAAGTACCCTTCCCTCCAGCCTTCCCCTTTGGACTTGTTCTGGACCCGCCCTTCAGAGTCAAGTTCATCGTTTTGGTTTTTGTTCATTTCTTTGATTTGGCCTTTGGCCACACTGCAGGGCATCTGTGATTATGGTTTCAGTGTGTCTGCCCTCTTGCAACACCTACCGTCTTACTTGGGTTTCTCTTACCTTGAACGTGAGGGTATCTCTTCATGGCTGCTCCAGCAAAGCACAGCCGCTGCTCCTTACCTTGGACGAGGGGTATCTCCTCACTGCCGCCCCTCCCGACCTTGAACGTGGAATAGCTCCTCTAGGCCCTCCGGCGCCCGTGCAGCCACTGCTCCTTGAACATGGCTTCGCTCCTCCTGGCCGCCACCCCTGGCCTCGGGCGAGGGTAGCTCCTCTCGGCTGCTCCTGTGCTGTCGCAGCCTGGCACTCTCGGCTGCTGCCCCTGACCTCGGATGAGGCATAGCTCCTCTCAGCTGCTGCCCCTGACCTCGGATGTGGGGTAGCTCCTCTGGGCTGCTGCCTCTGACCTCAGATGCGGGATAACTCCTTTCGGCTGCTGCCCCTGACCTCAGACGTGGGGTAGCTCCTCACACTGAAACTATAATCACAGAAAACTAGTCAATCTAATCACACTAGGACCACAGCCTGGTCTAACTCAATGAAACTGAGCCATGCCCTGTGGGGCCACCAAAGATGGGTGGGCATGGTGGAGAGGTCTGACACAACGTGGTCCACTGGAGAAGGGAAAGGCAAACCACTTCAGTATTCTTGCCTTGAGAATCCCATGAACAGTATGAAAAGGCAAAATGATAGGATACTGAAAGAGGAACTCCCCAGGTCAGTAGGTGCCCAACACGCTACTGAAGATCAGTGGAGAAATAACTCCAGAAAGAATGAAGGGATGGAGCCAAAGCAAAAAGAATACCCAGTTGTGGATGTGACTGGTGATAGAAGCAAGGTCCAATGCTGTAAAGAGCAATATTGCATAGGAATGTCAGGTCCATGAATCAAGGCAAATTGGAAGTGGTCAAACAGGAGATGGCAAAAGTGAACTTCAACATTCTAGGAATCAGCGAACTAAAATAGACTGGAATGGGTGAATTTAACTCAGATGACCATTATATCTACTACTGCGGCCAGGAGTCCCTCAGAAGAAATGGAGTAGCCATCATGGTCAACAAAAGAGTCTGAAATGCAGTACTTGGATGCAGTCTCAAAAATGACAGAATGATCTCTGTTCGTTTCCAAGGTAAACCATTCAATATCACAGTTATCCAAGTCTATGCCCCAACCAGTAAAGCTGAAGAAGCTGAAGTTGAATGGTTCTATGAAGACCTACAAAACCTTTTAGAACTAACACCAAAAAAAATGTCCTTTTCATTATAGGGGACTGGAATGCAAAAGTAGGAAGTCAAGAAACACCTGGAGTAACAGGCAAATCTGGCCTTGGAATGCGGAATGAAGCAGGGCAAAGACTAATAGAGTTTAGCCAAGAAAATGCACTGGTCATAGCAAACACCCTTTTCCAACAACACACGAGAAGACTCTATACATGGACATCACCAGATGGTCAACACCGAAATCAGATTGATTATATTCTTTGCAGCCAAAGATGGAGAAGCTCTATACAGTCAACAAAAACAAGACCAGGAGCTGACTGTGGCTCAGATCATGAACTCTTTATTTCCAAATTCAGGCTTAAATTGAAGAAAGTAGGGAAAACTGCTAGACCATTCATGTATAACCTAAATCAAATCCCTTATGATTATACAGTGGAAGTGAGAAATAGATTT
>SJYX01007414.1:294333-337212 GCA_006410675.1 Oreotragus oreotragus
GACTCTGATGCTGGGAGGGATTGGGAGCAGGAGGAGAAGGGGACAACAGAGGATGAGATGACTGGATGGCATCACTGAGTTGATGAACACGAGTCTGAGTGAACTCCGGGAGTTGGTGATGGACAGGGAGGCCTCATATGCTGTGATTCATGGGGTTGCAGAGAATCGGACATGACTGAGCGACTGAACTGAACTGCAGGCATCTGGGACCATAGTTCCCCAACCAGGGATTGAACCTGCTCCCCCTGCAGTGAAAGCATGAAGTGTTAACCACTGGAACACCAGGAAAATCCTTAGGTTGAAGCCAAGTTTATTTTATGAATCCTCTCTGTTCAAGGGTTGGCACCTGTTTTTCAGCATCTAATTGATCTGACTCCATTTCTCTCTATACATTAGGTTTGAATAGATTAGGTCCAAATCCATTCCCCGCAATTCTGGTTTTCATGGGCAGGTTTCTTCTTTCCGTCTGCAGTCATGAAAGTGTCCATGTGTTTGTGCTTTCTTTGCCTGCCTAAATTATACTTATCCAGACCTTTCCAAAAGTTTCTTATTTTTCAGGCCCTCTTAAAAGCCCTTCTTATCTAGAGTTATTCCTATTTATACAAGTTCCTTTCTCCTTTAACCTTGGATTACTTCCCTCTTTCACATCTGATTTCAATGATAAAGAATATTATTTTAAGTAGAATTGGATTTAAAATGTCTGTATTTTAAAAAATTCTTCATGGATCCAAGAGTTACCATTCTATTTGTTCATTCTTCTCTTTGCCAGATAAAAAGAAGCTTAATCTTTATATCATTCCTGCAAATAGTATTCAGAACCACTTAAATCTGATCCTCAGTTTTTATGCACATTATCTAATATGTATTAATCTCATGCCTAGGTACCTAAGTATTTTCTTTCTTTGGTAGCTCCCCAATAAAAAAAATTCTAACCAAATATTTAGCTGGAAAAATGAAATTAGGGAATAAAGCTGGACAAGGAAATCTATTGCATCATTACTTAAAATAGCTCATGAGACTGAGCTTACTCAGATAGAAGCAGGATCCTTTCTTTGCCACAAATGCAAGAAGACACACTGAGAGTGTCATAATTATTTCCCCCTTATTTCTGTTTTACATGTATCAGCAGAATTCCAAAAGTCACACATAGGAAGCAACCCCCAGAGTGGAGTTTGATTTCAGCAAACCCTCGTGAAGACCTTACTGGTTTCAGATCAATACAGCAGTAAAATACCAGCAGGAAGTATATTAGTGGTATATTTAGAAGCCTTACTGAAGCTGGATAATGAGATCTTGAACTTATACCTGCCCCCTTAGTTTCACTAGGAAAGCAACATTGCAGCCTTGCTTGTAATTAGGTGTAATTGTCTCCTTGTGAAAAAATATCAGAGTACTGTAACCAGTGACCTGCTTTTGTTTTTGATAATTCAATTGGCTACCATGCTCATGCAGTGAGTCTGGCCAGGGCAGGGCTGAAAAGTTGATGCTATTAGTTTCTTGAATGCCTAACTTCAAGTTTCTAGGGATCTCAGGCTTGTTTGCTCTTTTAGTTGTATAACAACACCTGCACTGCAATTACTGGCAGCATAAGCACAAAGAAATTGCAAGGAGATTTTTCTTCTTCAGAAAAAAGTTTATCTGGTTTATGGCTTAGCAGGGTTCAGCAGAGATGAGTGAGTCTAGTGGAGCTCAAGCAATCATTCTTTGGGTGAAGTCCACCTAGCATGGCAGTAACCAATGCTGATGTTGAAGAAGTGGTAGAACATTCTAGAAATGGACTGCATGCAAAAATAAGCTAATAGTCAGCTTTGAGATTGTCATATAGGTATAATAGTAACTAATGCATGAACAGTGAAGGTTACAGGAGGAGCAGGTTCTAGGACTAGGAGCCAAGAGACCTCGAATTCTATCTGAGCTCTGACCCTTCCAAGTTCCTAAAGAAATTTTTTAACCTCTCTGAGCCTCAGATTTTTCACTATTAATAAAAGGGTATGTAATTCTTAATGGAATTAAGTAATTTGCTGACTATACAGCTAGGTGTGCAAATGCAAGTAAGCATTATTAATCAATGAACTTCTGCACCCAGTGGAGTTATGCCAGGGCAGACAGCATAAAGGAGTACTTTCTCTTAGGGTGACCCAGTTCATACTGTGTGGACTTAGGAATATTTGTCAAATCCTTCACCCTGAAACATGGCTCCAAAAGGACATTTCAAACTTTTATAAAATAGATCTCATAACAGCTCTGTCATTAATCAATTGAGATATGCTGAAGGAAAATTCAAATGTGGAAGGGAGAAAAAAAAAAGCTCATGTTTAGTGATAAGAATTCTAGGCACAGGGATAGATGTTTTACATATATTATCTTATATAATCCTTATAACTACCCAGAGAGTAATGTTAAAAATCTTCTTTAATCTCTTTGTGGATCAGAGAGATAAATCACTTTGCCCAAAGCCACACAGCTAAAACAGGACATAGACATTCATTTTCCCAGTTCTGTTGGATTTAAAACATTTTCTTTTCTTTTCACTAAACTACACTGCCATTACCTTCAAGAAACTTAGTATCTTACAAATAGTCAAGTACATATCATAAATATTTAGTCAATAATAATGGGAAAGAATAATTCTATCTTAAATGGTAAATTGTCTATAATATATATTATCATTATCAGAGATAAGAGAAAAATGAGATAGAATCAAAGCTTATATCAACAAGGTGAAGAAATATTTGATTTCAGTGTGGGCCAACTGTGTCTCTAACAGATTGTTTTGGAAACATGTAGGTACAGAAATTATTTTATTAGGCAGGATGTTGCCAGACATAGCCAAGTTACCAGAGGATGCCAAGAAAGCATAAAGTATCTATTTACATTTTAAAGTTTTCCAACACAAAATCTGATTTAACTTAATGACCAACTCAGCAATTACACAGACCAAGTCGAGTGCTTCCAAAAAAAATTTCGGTTTAAGAACTGAGCTGTGCATCGATTCTTGCTAATATATCCTAGGCTTTCTTTGTTTTAATAAAAACACAATGGGAGAGAGGATTGGGCTCTGAGTCAACATAGTGATGTAACCTGTTGCTTGGATTTTGCTCACCCTAGGACAAAGTCGTGAGAAAGAAAAACAATGTTGCCAGCATCATACAGAAGCTGGATGATAAATTAAGAAGAGACTGAGTATGTATAAATAATCTCCTGTCTTCTTTATGGCAAAACTAATTCAAATCAGTCAAGCACAGAGTTACATCTGAAAATAATGGCTTTAAATAGAGTATTCAATCTGTATGCCACTGTCAAAAATAATATTGCTTGGAAAAGATAATGTGTAATGTAAACATAATAATAATCTATATTCCCAAATTAAATAATGAAACTCGGGAAGCTAGGAAAAGCAGTTAGGAAAGAAATTGTGTGTTAAATTCTTCTTTTTGCATGGGTGAGTTCAATAGCTACCAGTTGATTCTTCATACAGTTATTAGAGAATTGTAGGTTCAATTACATTTTATAAACCTTAAAGGTAGTGAGGTGCTGAAGCTTGTACTGGCTTTTGAGAGCCAATTGTGTGTATCTCTTCCCACAATGACATTGTGCTATTAGCTTAAAGTTGGCCACAGTGTTAAAATTTATACCAACACACTGACAGATGCTACAAGTCAGGGAGCCTATTTTAATTCCTGAGAGCCTGTTAGTGCACTGCTATGTAAAGAGTACCATTAGGAGAAGCCTACCTTCCTAATCTCTAGACAAAATAATTAAAACTGCACAAGCCTATGGCAAGAGGTGCAAACCAATGAAAAAATGAGGACACTTGAGAACAGAGAATAATAGAATAATAATAGAAGCAGCAAACCATATTAATACAATATAAATAGAAATAAGGAGAGAGGAGCATTCCAGGTGGAGGAGATGGCATCCAAAAAGATCTGGAGGCAGAGATGGAGCTAAGTTGGAGACCCTGAAAGCAGCCTGGCATTGAGAGGGGTGAGAATTTGGAGAGAGACTGATTGGGTGAGTGGCCAGGTGAGAGATGGTCTTTTATGTCACATTGAGGAATTCGGNAAATAAGGAGAGAGGAGCATTCCAGGTGGAGGAGATGGCATCCAAAAAGATCTGGAGGCAGAGATGGAGGTAAGTTGGAGACCCTGAAAGCAGCCTGGCATTGAGAGGGGTGAGAATTTGGACAGAGACTGATTGGGTTAGTGGCCAGGTGAAAGATGGTCTTTTATGTCACATTGAAGAATTCGGACTTTTTCTTAAGGGTGAATGGAGGTCCCCGAATGCTTCAGGTAAGAGAAAAACGATCAGACTTGGGTCCAATGATGCTTTTCTTGCCTAGTGGTTGGAAAATAGAACGAAGGCAGATGTGGAAGAGTGGAGGGAAGGAGCGCCCAGTAGGAGGTTGTTGTGTTCTTGAGGAGGCATGGTGAGGCAGGCTGGGGCCTGGGATCCTTTACTGCAGTGCTTGCACCTGGACTAATGTCTCCCAGGGAAACAGACAAAGAAACCATAAGGGACTAGAAATAACTACATACATGTGCAGTGGGGACAGTAATGAGCAGGAAGGACATGGCAGCCCACTCCAGTACTCTTGCCTGGGAAATCCCATGGGCAGAGGAGCCTGGCGGGCTGCAGACCACGGGGTCCCAAAGAATCGGACATGACTGAGCAACAAGAAATAACAGCAGCAAGGTACGATGAGGCCCCAGACCAACTTCTATATCTGTGGTGCCGGGAGCAAAAGCAGGGTCCTGCACAGGATGCCGCTCACAGCAGCCCCGAGGGGGTGGGCAGGCCACTAAGCTATTCCTCCTGTCCCACCCACAGACCCACCGCTGTTGTTACCCCTTTTAAGGATCCAAGAAGGTCCTCTTGAGGAACAAGCAAGAACACCTATTTCTTGTTTTCATGCCCTTGCGCTGCAACACAAGCCTTGCCTGACAGTCTCATCTGACCCCTAATGCTTTCTGTTGATTAAAGAGAGACCAGGGACCCAGGACACTAACAGTGGTGGTCAGCTGAAGAGGAGGGTAGGTTTTTGCAGCTGACTCGGTGATCTTTCGTGGGCGATCATGGCACAGAGGAGTTGGAAATGATGCCAAGGTTCAGGTTTGGCAAGTGGGCGATGATGATAAAAAAGAGAGAGAGAGAGAAAACAGTGAATTGCAACAGGCTTCAGATATGTTGAATATGACCTATCTGTGATAGACCAGTGGATGTGTCCAGACAAGAGTAGACTATTGTGGGTCTCAAACTCACTTGGGAGAATCTGGATGGGATCTAGCAATTTGACAATCATTAGCAGAGAAATGGTATGTAGATTTGGACCAGAGAGAAAGGTTTGGAAGCCATCAGTGTAGAGTATATGAAGAGTTTTGAATCAAATGAGATTTTGACCAAAACTGTAGAGTGTGGATAGAATACATGTAGGACAGAATCCTGAAGAACACAAACGTTCAAAGGTTAGGTAGAGGGAAGAACTCCTTCAAAAAGGTCTTGGTACACTTAACACCAAGGAAAGTGCACGGCTCAGGGTAGGCACATCATTAAGTATCTGGTATTAGGTTGGCTGTGTACATCACAACAAACTGTGGAAAATTCTTAAAGAGATGGAAATACCAGACCACCTTACCTGCCTCCTGAGAAACATCTATGCAGGTCAAAAAGCAACAGTTAGAACTGGACATGTAACAGTGGGCTGGTTCCAAATTGGGAAAGGAGTACATCAAGGCAGTATATTGTCACCCTGCTTATTTAACTTATATGCAGAGTATATCATGTGAAATGCTGGCCTGGATGAAGCACAAGCTGGAATCAAGATTGCTGGGAGAAATGTCAGTAACCTCAGATATGCAGATGACACCACAACTAAAGAGCCCCTTGATGAAGGTGAAAGAGGAGAACGGAAAAGCTGGCTTAAAATTCAGCATTCAGAAAATGAAGATCATGGCATCTGGTCCCATCCCTTCATGGCAAATAGACGGAGAAACAATGGAAACAGTGACAGACTTTATTTTCTTGGGCTCCAAAATCAGTATGGATGGTGACTGAAGCCATGAAATTAAAAGATGCTTGCTCTTTGAAAGGAAAGCTATGATAAACCTAAACAGTGCATTAAAAAGCAGAGACATTACTTTGCCAACAAAGGTCCATATATTCAAAGCTGTATTTTTTCCAGTAGTCATGTATGAATGTGAGAGCTGGGCAATAAAGAAGGCTGAGTGTTGAAGAATTGATGCTTTCAAACTGTGGTGTTGGAGAAGTCTCTTCAGAGTCCCTTGGATAGCAAGGTGATCAAACCAGTTACTCCTAAAGGAAACCAACCATGAATATTCATTGGAAAGATTGATGCTAAAGTTCCAATATTTTGACCACTGGATGGGAAGAGCCAACTCATTGGAAAAGACCCTGATCCTGGAAAGATTGAAGGCTGGAGAAGGGGATGACAGGGACGGCTGGATGGCATCACCGACTCAATGAACATGAGTGAGCGAGCTCCAGGACATGGTGAAGGACAGGGAGGCCTGGCGTGCTGTGGTCCATGGGGTTGGAAAGAGGTGGACATGACTGAAAAACTGAACAACAACACAATTAGGTTGGTGCAAAAGTAATTTCGGTTTTGCATTGTTGAACTTTGCTATTTGATATTGGATTACATTCTTAAATAAATGTGGTGATGTGATACATGACTTTAATGTATTTCTTGCTTTATGTTTTTTGCTAATGAGTTATTCCTTGCTGCTTGTTTTGCATGTATTTTAGACTATGGAAATAATGTTAGACAAAAAGCAAATTTGGGCGATTTTCTTATTTGAGTTCACAATAGGTCATAAAGCAGTGGAGATAACTCACAACATCAACAATGCATAGGCCCAGAAACTGCTAATGAACAGTCAGTGCAGTGGTGGTTCAAGAAGTTTTGTAAAGGAGATGAGAGCCTTAAAGGTGAGGAGCATGGTGGCCGGCCATTGGAAGTTCACAATGATCAACTGAGAGCAATCATCAAAGCTGGTCCTCTTACAACTACATGAGAAGTTGCCCCCAAAATCAGTGTCAACCATTCAACAGTCACTTGGCATTTGAAGCAAATTAAAAAGGCGAAAAAGCTCGATAAGTGGGTACCTTGTGAGCCAACCACAAATCAAAAAAATCATCATTTTAAAGCATCATTTTCTCTTATTCTGTGCAATAACCGCAAGCTATTTCTTGATTGTGGTTTGAATTGTGACAGGGGATGAAAAGTGGGTTGTATACTACAACCAGCAGTGACCAGCTCAGTGGTTGGACCAGGGGGAAGCTTGAAAACACTTCCCAAAGCCAAAGTTGAATCAAAAAAAGAGTCGTGGTCACTGGTGGCCTGCTGCCAGTCTGTCCACTAAAGCTTTCTGGGTCCCGGTGAAACCATTACACTCTGAGAAGCATATTCAGCAGATGAGATGCCCTGAAAACTGCAGTGCCCACAGCTGGCTTTGGTCAACAGAAAGGGCCCGATTCTTTCCCATGACAATGCCCAGCTGCACTGGGCACAGCCAACACTTTGGAAGTTGAGTGAACTGGGCAAAGTTTTGCTTCACCTTCCGTATTCACCTGACCTCTCACCAACGGACTATCACTTCTTCAAGCGTCTTGACCACATTTTGAAAGGAAAATGCTTCCACAACCGGGAGAACACAGAAAATGATTTCCAAGAGTTCACTGAATCCTGAAGTGTGGATTTTTATGTTGCAGGAATAAACAAACTTATTTCTCACTGGTAAATAATTACTGGGTCCAAAGATGTAATTAATTTTGCACCAAGCTAATAAATGAACGGGTAAAGAAGGAAGAATGGGGGAAAGAAATTAGAAAACAAAAAAAGAGATTCAGAATATCCGCATAACACTAAGCTGAAATTTCAGGGCCCCTCACTTCATATGCCTCTTCTAAGAATCTGTAATTAAACTTTTACTCAAAACTGAGTACATCAAAGAATATATATAAGAAAGAATGTATATATTTATATAACTGAATCATTTTGCTGTACAGCAGAAATTAACACAACCTTGTATTTCAACTATACTTCAATTAAAAACAAACAAAACATCACTTAGGTTTAAAGAACAATAAAAAAAACATTAAGTACTTTTAAACATTTCCTAAGAAGGGTTCACAAAATAGCAAAAACCTCAGGTCCTTCTAGAGCTGGTTCCAACTCTGTGTGGAATTCAAGGGAAAAGTGTATAAAATGTATAAATGATAAGCATTGTCAGGATATAGTCTCATGAATCTTCATGCACTGAGTTATTGAGCTTCAACAACCTAAAGTGTAATCTCTAGGAAATAGAGAAGAAACTGACAAAAACCCCGTGGTGGGAGGAGAGTTCAGCTCTTAGATCAGGACTAATAAAATGCAGGGAAACATAAGTAGGAAAGCTATAGAGGATCTGAATAACATAATTAATAAGGTTGATCTAATAGAAATGTAATTTAATCTAATAGAAACGTAATCCCAATAAACACCATAATTGGGAATAGTTCAACCTCTTCTCTTTGACTGCAAGGCAAAAACAACTTGAAATTAGTTTGGAAACAAAAATAATTAAACCTGTTATTTAAAAAAAAAATTTAAATTCCTTCAAATAATTTTCACTGCAAAGGTAATAAAAGTGGGTATTTTAGCACATGTAACCATAATAATAAAAAATAACAATAGTTGTAATAGTCATGATACTATGCATTAAAAGCCATGTAAAACAGCTAGAAGCTGCCATTGGGAAATAAGAATGAATGAAAACAAATGTGCAAGCATCTCTATCAAAAAGTTAGCAAAAAGAAGACCAAATAATTTTAAGAAAAGCATGAGTAAGGAAATAATCAAATTAAAACACAGAAAATGGTTTCTTAAAGAATAGGAAAACAGCAGAATTAGTAACTAAACCTTAGAGCTTATTTGGAAAACCAAGTGAAACAAAGTAGGTAACCCCAAGCTTACCTAATCAAGTAAATAAAGAGAAAAGTATACATACGTAGACTTAGAAATTACCATCAATACAGAAGAGATTATGAGAATGCCATAGGAATATTTTACAAAACTCTTTTGAAATAAATTTGAATAGCTAGATGAAATGGATAATCTTCTAGGAAAATACAACTTACTAAAATTAAACCTGAAATATGCGGAAGACTCCGTATGGGCCAACATATAAGATATTGAGAAAGTTTTGAAAACTTCTTTCTCCCTCAAAACAGTGCCAGGCACAGATGGTTTCCTGGGTGAATTCTTTCCACCTTCAAGGAACAGAAACTTCAATACTGTTTAAATTGTTCCCAAGCAGAAAGGAAAAAGGAAAGTTTCCAAATTATCTTCAAAAGCCAACACAACATCCATTCCAAGACCTTAGAATGGGAGCACAAGGAAAAAAAACAACTTGAGACAGATTATGAGCAGAAGAATCAAAGTTCCACAGGCATGGAAGTGTCCTGAGTCATTTCGGTTCAGTTTCTTCCAAAGGCGAGGGGAACTGCCCACATGTAATCACCATTGACATGTTCTTATATCCAAGCATTCTTGCCTGGAGACACCCGTGAACAGAAGAACCTGGAGGGCTGCCGTCCATAGGGTTGCCAAGAGCTGGACACGACTGAATACAGCACACAGCACAGCACATAGATATTTATTTTAATTATTTGTTTCATTACTAAATAGAGTTTAATTTTTAAAGACTTTCCATGATAACAATAGCAACAATAGTAAAATAATAAAGTTCAGTTAGTATTCGTTTGTTGCTAGACCCTATGTTGAGCTCCTTACCAAGAGTCACTTTAATTGAATAATGCCATTTGCGGCAACACGGATGGGCCTGGAGATGACCATACGAAGTGCCATGTCGGACAGAAAAAGCCAAACGCCATGTGATAGCACTCAGGTGAGATATTAAGAGAAAATGCAAATGAACTTATTTACAAAACAGAAGTAGACTCAGACACAGAGACCTAACTGCGGTTACCCAAGGGGAAAGGTCTCAGGGGAGAGAGAAAGGTCTCAGGATAAACATACACACACTAATATATATGAAATAGATGATGAACGAGAACCTACTGTAGAGCACAGGGGACTTGACTCAATATTTTGTCATAACCTATAAGGAAAAAGAAGCTGAAAAAGGATATACGTATATATGTATACCTTAACCACTTTGCTATACACTTGAAGCATTGTCAATCAACAATACTTCACTTTTTAACACTATTTCCTTTAATCACAAAAATACCAGGTGAGAGCTATGGTTTATATAATATGCATTTATATAATATAAATGCTGATATTTATATATTTATATACATTTATATATACAGTATACATATATTCCCCCCTTAAATATAAGGAATCTGAGCCATAGCAGGTATATTTCATAGCTAGAGACTGGTAGTGCAAGATTTTAGACCAAAGCAGTCTGTCTCTAGAGACTCTTCTCATGTTTGAAATGAAGATCAGTTTGTAAAATCCGCATCATTTGGCGCCCTAAAGGGAGTCCTGTGCTGTGCAGATCCTAAGTTCTGGAGAAAGCCCTTTTCCATAGGATCTGGGGGTGATGACATCCACGGCATTCATTGAACGATGACTGTGTGTTGTTCATGGGCCAGGAGGTGCTTTCTTGTGCCATTGGTTCATGGGACAGCTGAAGTAGCAGGCAGACTTTTGATGGCATGTACCACGTGTCTTCAGATCATGTCTGTGACTTTCCAGAGAGCCTCCAAGAGTGTCGTGTGTTCATGACCGGTTGCAGTCCCTGCTGCAGATGGGAGTGAAGTGATGGAAGAGTATGGTGGCTTCAGGAAGCAAAGGAAGTGGCCTGGACAGCTGTCTGCTCCCAGGCCATGCTCACCTGAAGAAAGGCAGCCTCATGCTCCGTGTGCTTCTCTCTCCTCCCAAGCAGGGCCCCTACTTCGGGTCTTTGCCTTCCTGCTCTCTCCCCTCTGTTCTATGGATTTAGTAGAGGGGGTACCCTTCCCTTTGTGTGTTTCAGCCTTCATACCTCTGTGGGCACACACATGCCCAGGACCTGGGGTTACAGCAGTATTCTGGTAGCTCTCATTCCGGTCTGGAGCCCCTATCAGTTAGATTAAGAACAAGTTAACAGCAGCAGGAGACAGAGGCAGGGAAAGAGGTGGGATGGAAGATTGGTATGCATTTCTTCTTTCTACAGTTTTAAAATCATAGAGTTTTTCATAGTGACCTGTGTTTTACCAGGACTAATTATTCACTTAGTGCTTCCATGTTCTGACTTCGTGCTTTCACACAGAGGCAGCAACATTTGGGACTAAAAAAAAATAAATAAATTGGAAAATTCATATTTCCAATTCTAATTTCAGGAAAAAAAATTGAAAAAAAAATTATGGCTGGATGCTCTCCAGAGTCACCATGTAGGGGGAGTTATAAGGTAGAAAATTATCTCTGACCGAGGAAATTTTCTTTTCAAACCTCCTCAGTATGAACCCTAATAGGCACAGCCAGAAGAGATGGGCCGCATTGCTAATACAGCTTGAATGAACTATGGAGGTGGTGTGTGTGTGTGTTGTCTTTATTTTAACCAAAACCATATTCTACTTGGAAATAATGGAGCTGAGAGTGGGAGAAAGGGTGGTGCCAAAGCGACAGGAGGCAAGAATCCAAGAGAAAAAAACTAAATTACCCTCAGCAAGAGAAGAAATAAAAAATGGCAGGGATTACTTATTGGTGGAGTCTCAAAGGCCTCATGAAGAGTAACTCTTTGATTTACCTTCCTTGTTTCCTGTAGTGGCTGCCAGACAAAATTAAAAGTGGGCCCATGAAACGATGGAGATTTAGACAGATGTAAAGCTTGCTTTAGAGGCTCAGCTCTTAAGTGTCTTTCCCCTGAATTGTTGCCAGCTATGGAGGGGAAGATACGGGGAAGAGGCAGGGCTGGCTGGAAATACCTGCAGACGGTCTCAAGCCAGCATCGTGCTCTGTGCTTGCTGGTGGCTGCCCTCCTGCAGCTGAGCTCTGCCCCAGCTCTGCACCCNAAATAAGGAGAGAGGAGCATTCCAGGTGGAGGAGATGGCATCCAAAAAGATCTGGAGGCAGAGATGGAGCTAAGTTGGAGACCCTGAAAGCAGCCTGGCATTGAGAGGGGTGAGAATTTGGAGAGAGACTGATTGGGTGAGTGGCCAGGTGAGAGATGGTCTTTTATGTCACATTGAGGAATTCGGACTTTTTCTTAAGGGTGAATGGAGGTCCCCGAATGCTTCAGGTAAGAGAGAAATGATCAGACTTGGGTCCAATGATGCTTTTCTTGCCTAGTGGTTGGAAAATAGAACGAAGGCAGATGTGGAAGAGTGGAGGGAAGGAGCGCCCAGTAGGAGGCTGTCGTGNGAATTCGGACTTTTTCTTAAGGGTGAATGGAGGTCCCCGAATGCTTCAGGTAAGAGAGAAATGATCAGACTTGGGTCCAATGATGCTTTTCTTGCCTAGTGGTTGGAAAATAGAACGAAGGCAGATGTGGAAGAGTGGAGGGAAGGAGCGCCCAGTAGGAGGCTGTCGTGTTCTTGAGGAAGCATGGTGAGGCAGGCTGGGGCCTAGGATCCTTTACTGCAGTGCTTGCACCTGGACTAATGTCTCCCGGGGAAACAGACAAAGAAACCATAAGGGACTAGAAATAACTACATACATGTGCAGTGGGGACAGTAATGAGCAGGAAGGACATGGCAGCCCACTCCAGTACTCTTGCCTGGGAAATCCCATGGGCAGAGGAGCCTGGCGGGCTGCAGACCACGGGGTCCCAAAGAATCGGACATGACAGAGCAACAAGAAATAACAGCAGCAAGGTACGAAGAGGCCCCAGACCAGCTTCTATATCTGCGGTGCCGGGAGCAAAAGCAGGGTCCTGCACAGGATGCCGCTCGCAGCAGCCCCGAGGGGGTGGGCAGACCACTAAGCTATTCCTCCTGTCCCACCCACAGACCCACCGCTGTTGTAACCCCTTTTAAGGATCCAAGAAGGTCCTCTTGAGGAGCAAGCAAGAACACCTATTTCTTGTTTTCATGCCCTTGCGTTGCAACACAAGCCTTGCCTGACAGTCTCATCTGACCCCTAACTGCTTTCTGTTGATTAAAGAGAGACCAGGGACCCAGGACACTAACAGTGGTGGTCAGTTGAAGAGGAGGGTAGGTTTTTGCAGCTGACTTGGTGATCTTATGTGGGCGATCATGGCACAGAGGAGTTGGAAATGATGCCAAGGTTCAGGTTTGGCAAGTGGGCGATGATGATAAAAAAGAGAGAGAGAGAGAAAACAGTGAATTGCAACAGGCTTCAGATATGTTGAATATGACCTATCTGTGATAGACCAGTGGATGTGTCCAGACAAGAGTAGACTATTGTGGGTCTCAAACTCACTTGGGAGAATCTGGATGGGATCTAGCAATTTGACAATCATTAGCAGAGAAATGGTATGTAGATTTGGACCAGAGAGAAAGGTTTGGAAGCCATCAGTGTAGAGTATATGAAGAGTTTTGAATCAAATGAGATTTTGACCAAAACTGTAGAGTGTGGATAGAATACATGTAGGACAGAATCCTGAAGAACACCAACGTTCAAAGGTTAGGTAGAGGGAAGAACTCCTTCAAAAAGGTCTTGGTACACTTAACACCAAGGAAAGTGCACGGCTCAGGGTAGGCACATCATTAAGTATCTGGTATTAGGTTGGCTGTGTACATCACAACAAACTGTGGAAAATTCTTAAAGAGATGGAAATACCAGACCACCTTACCTGCCTCCTGAGAAACATCTATGCAGGTCAAAAAGCAACAGTTAGAACTGGACATGTAACAGTGGGCTGGTTCCAAATTGGGAAAGGAGTACATCAAGGCAGTATATTGTCACCCTGCTTATTTAACTTATATGCAGAGTATATCATGTGAAATGCTGGCCTGGATGAAGCACAAGCTGGAATCAAGATTGCTGGGAGAAATGTCAGTAACCTGAGATATGCAGATGACACCACAACTAAAGAGCCCCTTGATGAAGGTGAAAGAGGAGAATGGAAAAACTGGCTTAAAATTCAGCATTCAGAAAATGAAGATCATGGCATCTGGTCCCATCCCTTCATGGCAAATAGACAGAGAAACAATGGAAACAGTGACAGACTTTATTTTCTTGGGCTCCAAAATCAGTATGGATGGAGACTGAAGCCATGAAATTAAAAGATGCTTGCTCTTTGGAAGGAAAGCTATGATAAACCTAAACAGTGCATTAAAAAGCAGAGACATTACTTTGCCAACAAAGGTCCATATATTCAAAGCTATATTTTTTCCAGTAGTCATGTATGAATGTGAGAGCTGGGCAATAAAGAAGGCTGAGTGTTGAAGAATTGATGCTTTCAAACTGTGGTGTTGGAGAAGTCTCTTCAGAGTCCCTTGGATAGCAAGGTGATCAAACCAGTTACTCCTAAAGGAAACCAACCATGAATATTCATTGGAAAGATTGATGCTGAAGTTCCAATATTTTGACCACTGGATGGGAAGAGCCAACTCATTGGAAAAGACCCTGATCCTGGAAAGATTGAAGGCTGGAGAAGGGGATGACAGGGACGGCTGGATGGCATCACCGACTCAATGAACATGAGTGAGCGAGCTCCAGGACATGGTGAAGGACAGGGAGGCCTGGCGTGCTGTGGTCCATGGGGTTGGAAAGAGGTGGACATGACTGAAAAACTGAACAACAACACAATTAGGTTGGTGCAAAAGTAATTTCGGTTTTGCATTGTTGAACTTTGCTATTTGATATTGGATTACATTCTTAAATAAATGTGGTGATGTGATACATGACTTTAATGTATTTCTTGCTTTATGTTTTTTGCTAATGAGTTATTCCTTGCTGCTTGTTTTACATGTATTTTAGACTATGGAAATAATGTTAGACAAAAAGCAAATTTGGGCGATTTTCTTATTTGAGTTCAAAATAGGTCATAAAGCAGTGGAGATAACTCACAACATCAACAATGCATTGGCCCAGAAACTGCTAATGAACAGTCAGTGCAGTGGTGGTTCAAGAAGTTTTATAAAGGAGACGAGAGCCTTAAAGGTGAGGAGCACGGTGGCCGGCCATTGGAAGTTCACAATGATCAACTGAGAGCAATCATCAAAGCTGGTCCTCTTACAACTACATGAGAAGTTGCCCCCCAAATCAGAGTCAACCATTCAACAGTCACTTGGCATTTGAAGCAAATTAAAAAGGCGAAAAAGCTCGATAAGTGGGTACCTTGTGAGCCAACCACAAATCAAAAAAATCATCATTTTAAAGCATCATTTTCTCTTATTCTGTGCAATAACCACAAGCTATTTCTTGATTGTGGTTTGAATTGTGACAGGGGATGAAAAGTGGGTTGTATACTACAACCAGCAGTGACCAGCTCAGTGGTTGGACCAGGGGGAAGCTTGAAAACACTTCCCAAAGCCAAAGTTGAATCAAAAAAAGAGTCGTGGTCACTGGTGGCCTGCTGCCAGTCTGTCCACTAAAGCTTTCTGGGTCCCGGTGAAACCATTACACTCTGAGAAGCATGTTCAGCAGATGAGATGCCCTGAAAACTGCAGTGCCCACAGCTGGCTTTGGTCAACAGAAAGGGCCCGATTCTTTCCCATGACAATGCCCAGCTGCACTGGGCACAGCCAACACTTTGGAAGTTGAGTGAACTGGGCAAAGTTTTGCTTCACCTTCCGTATTCACCTGACCTCTCACCAACGGACTATCACTTCTTCAAGCGTCTTGACCACATTTTGAAAGGAAAATGCTTCCACAACCGGGAGAACACAGAAAATGATTTCCAAGAGTTCACTGAATCCTGAAGTGTGGATTTTTATGTTGCAGGAATAAACAAACTTATTTCTCACTGGTAAATAATTACTGGGTCCAAAGATGTAATTAATTTTGCACCAAGCTAATAAATGAACGGGTAAAGAAGGAAGAATGGGGGAAAGAAATTAGAAAACAAAAAAAGAGATTCAGAATATCCGCATAACACTAAGCTGAAATTTCAGGGCCCCTCACTTCATATGCCTCTTCTAAGAATCTGTAATTAAACTTTTACTCAAAACTGAGTACATCAAAGAATATATATAAGAAAGAATGTATATATTTATATAACTGAATCATTTTGCTGTACAGCAGAAATTAACACAACCTTGTATTTCAACTATACTTCAATTAAAAACAAACAAAACATCACTTAGGTTTAAAGAACAATAAAAAAAACATTAAGTACTTTTAAACATTTCCTAAGAAGGGTTCACAAAATAGCAAAAACCTCAGGTCCTTCTAGAGCTGGTTCCAACTCTGTGTGGAATTCAAGGGAAAAGTGTATAAAATGTATAAATGATAAGCATTGTCAGGATATAGTCTCATGAATCTTCATGCACTGAGTTATTGAGCTTCAACAACCTAAAGTGTAATCTCTAGGAAATAGAGAAGAAACTGACAAAAACCCCGTGGTGGGAGGAGAGTTCAGCTCTTAGATCAGGACTAATAAAATGCAGGGAAACATAAGTAGGAAAGCTATAGAGGATCTGAATAACATAATTAATAAGGTTGATCTAATAGAAATGTAATTTAATCTAATAGAAACGTAATCCCAATAAACACCATAATTGGGAATAGTTCAACCTCTTCTCTTTGACTGCAAGGCAAAAACAACTTGAAATTAGTTTGGAAACAAAAATAATTAAACCTGTTATTTAAAAAAAAAATTTAAATTCCTTCAAATAATTTTCACTGCAAAGGTAATAAAAGTGGGTATTTTAGCACATGTAACCATAATAATAAAAAATAACAATAGTTGTAATAGTCATGATACTATGCATTAAAAGCCATGTAAAACAGCTAGAAGCTGCCATTGGGAAATAAGAATGAATGAAAACAAATGTGCAAGCATCTCTATCAAAAAGTTAGCAAAAAGAAGACCAAATAATTTTAAGAAAAGCATGAGTAAGGAAATAATCAAATTAAAACACAGAAAATGGTTTCTTAAAGAATAGGAAAACAGCAGAATTAGTAACTAAACCTTAGAGCTTATTTGGAAAACCAAGTGAAACAAAGTAGGTAACCCCAAGCTTACCTAATCAAGTAAATAAAGAGAAAAGTATACATACATAAACTTAGAAATTACCATCAATACAGAAGAGATTATGAGAATGCCATAGGAATATTTTACAAAACTCTTTTGAAATAAATTTGAATAGCTAGATGAAATGGATAATCTTCTAGGAAAATACAACTTACTAAAATTAAACCTGAAATATGCGGAAGACTCCGTATGGGCCAACATATAAGATATTGAGAAAGTTTTGAAGACTTCTTTCTCCCTCAAAACAGTGCCAGGCACAGATGGTTTCCTGGGTGAATTCTTTCCACCTTCAAGGAACAGAAACTTCAATACTGTTTAAATTGTTCCCAAGCAGAAAGGAAAAAGGAAAGTTTCCAAATTATCTTCAAAAGCCAACACAACATCCATTCCAAGACCTTAGAATGGGAGCACAAGGAAAAAAACAACTTGAGACAGATTATGAGCAGAAGAACCAAAGTTCCACAGGCATGGAAGGGTCCTGAGTCATTTCGGTTCAGTTTCTTCCAAAGGCGAGGGGAACTGCCCACATGTAATCACCATTGACATGTTCTTATATCCAAGCATTCTTGCCTGGAGACACCCGTGAACAGAAGAACCTGGAGGGCTGCCGTCCATAGGGTTGCCAAGAGCTGGACACGACTGAATACAGCACACAGCACAGCACATAGATATTTATTTTAATTATTTGTTTCATTACTAAATAGAGTTTAATTTTTAAAGACTTTCCATGATAACAATAGCAACAATAGTAAAATAATAAAGTTCAGTTAGTATTCGTTTGTTGCTAGACCCTATGTTGAGCTCCTTACCAAGAGTCACTTTAATTGAATAATGCCATTTGCGGCAACACGGATGGGCCTGGAGATGACCATACGAAGTGCCATGTCGGACAGAAAAAGCCAAACGCCATGTGATAGCACTCAGGGGAAATATTAAGAGAAAATGCAAATGAACTTATTTACAAAACAGAAGTAGACTCAGACACAGAGACCTAACTGCGGTTACCCAAGGGGAAAGGTCTCAGGGGAGAGAGAAAGGTCTCAGGATAAACATACACACACTAATATATATGAAATAGATGATGAACGAGAACCTACTGTAGAGCACAGGGGACTTGACTCAATATTTTGTCATAACCTATAAGGAAAAAGAAGCTGAAAAAGGATATACGTATATATGTATACCTTAACCACTTTGCAATACACTTGAAGCATTGTCAATCAACAATACTTCACTTTTTAACACTATTTCCTTTAATCACAAAAATACCAGGTGAGAGCTATGGTTTATATAATATGCATTTATATAATATAAATGCTGATATTTATATATTTATATACATTTATATATACAGTATACATATATTCCCCCCTTAAATATAAGGAATCTGAGCCATAGCAGGTATATTTCATAGCTAGAGACTGGTAGTGCAAGATTTTAGACCAAAGCAGTCTGTCTCTAGAGACTCTTCTCATGTTTGAAATGAATTTCAGTTTGTAAAATCCGCATCATTTGGCGCCCTGAAGGGAGTCCTGTGCTGTGCAGATCCTAAGTTCTGGAGAAAGCCGTTTTCCATAGGATCTGGGGGTGATGACATCCACGGCAGTCACTGAACGATGACTGTGTGTTGTTCATGGGCCACGAGGTGCTTTCTTGTGCCATTGGTTCATGGGACAGCTGAAGTAGCAGGCAGACTTTTGATGGCATGTACCACGTGTCTTCAGATCATGTCTGTGACTTTCCAGAGAGCCTCCAAGAGTGTCGTGTGTTCATGACCGGTTGCAGTCCCCGCTGCAGATGGGAGTGAAGTGATGGAAGAGTATGGTGGCTTCAGGAAGCAAAGGAAGTGGCCTGGACAGCTGTCTGCTCCCAGGCCATGCTCACCTGAAGAAAGGCAGCCTCATGCTCCGTGTGCTTCTCTCTCCTCCCAAGCAGGGCCCCTACTTCGGGTCTTTGCCTTCCTGCTCTCTCCCCTCTGTTCTATGGATTTAGTAGAGGGGGTACCCTTCCCTTTGTGTGTTTCAGCCTTCATACCTCTGTGGGCACACACATGCCCAGGACCTGGGGTTACAGCAGTATTCTGGTAGCTCTCATTCCGGTCTGGAGCCCCTATCAGTTAGATTAAGAACAAGTTAACAGCAGCAGGAGACAGAGGCAGGGAAAGAGGTGGGATGGAAGATTGGTATGCATTTCTTCTTTCTACAGTTGTAAAATCATAGAGTTTTTCATAGTGACCTGTGTTTTACCAGGACTAATTATTCACTTAGTGCTTCCATGTTCTGACTTCGTGCTTTCACACAGAGGCAGCAACATTTGGGACTAAAAAAAAATAAATAAATTGGAAAATTCATATTTCCAATTCTGATTTCAGGAAAAAAAATTGAAAAAAAAATATGGCTGGATGCTCTCAAGAGTCACCATGTAGGGAAAGTTATAAGGTAGAAAATTATCTCTCACCAAGGAAATTTTCTTTTCAAACCTCCTCAGTATGAACCCTAATAGGCACAGCCAGAAGAGATGGGCCGCATTGCTAATACAGCTTGAATGAACTATGGAGGTGGTGTGTGTGTGTGTTGTCTTTATTTTAACCAAAACCATATTCTACTTGGAAATAATGGAGCTGAGAGTGGGAGAAAGGGTGGTGCCAAAGCGACAGGAGGCAAGAATCCAAGAGAAAAAAACTAAATTACCCTCAGCAAGAGAAGAAATAAAAAATGGCAGGGATTACTTATTGGTGGAGTCTCAAAGCCCTCATGAAGAGTAACTCTTTGATTTACCTTCCTTGTTTCCTGTAGTGGCTGCCAGACAAAATTAAAAGTGGGCCCATGAAACGATGGAGATTTAGACAGATGTAAAGCTTGCTTTAGAGGCTCAGCTCTTAAGTGTCTTTCCCCTGAATTGTTGCCAGCTATGGAAGGGAAGATACGGGGAAGAGGCAGGGCTGGCTGGAAATACCTGCAGACGGTCTCAAGCCAGCATCGTGCTCTGTGCTTGCTGGTGGCTGCCCTCCTGCAGCTGAGCTCTGCCCCAGCTCTGCACCCTCCTCCTGGTCAGGCTCAGGCCGATGCTCAGATATCATGGATTGCTAGGGCAGGACATTTGAGGGAATTCTATCAGTTAACTCTTTCCAGAAGTATCACTCAGTATTTCCCAGACTTTTTGACTAGGTTTTGGTTATACGTAGTTTTGGGGGTGGGAAGAGGAAATAAAAATCTCTCCTCTCTGCCTCAGCCTAGCTCTTCCATGATGGCGTAACATACTGATCCATATGCAATGAATGTTTATTGCACACTTACTGTAACCGTCAGATCTTAATACAGTGATGTTGAGAAATAAGCGCAGATCACAGCAGTGGAGCAGAATAAGTGTCTGCTGTGTCTGGAGGACAGTTCAGTGACTGCTGATCTTGGCTGGGCTCACTCATGAGTCTTCAGGTTAGCTGGCTGACTCTTGGCTGTTGGCTGATCTAGAATGGCACCAGCTGGGCCAGCTGGGTTGACTTGACTCTCCTCCATGTGTCTTTCATCTTGCACTGGTCTAGCCTGGCTATGTTTGTTCATCATTATGGTGGAGCTCAAGAGGGCAGGCAGAAACACACAGAGCCTCTTGAGATGTAGGTCTAGAACCAGAACACTGGTGCTTTTGTCACCTTTTTTTGTGGCCAGTGGGAGACNCTTGACTCTCTTCCATGTGTCTTTCATCTTGCACTGGTCTAGCCTGGCTATGTTTGTTCATCATTATGGTGGAGCTCAAGAGGGCAGGCAGAAACACACAGAGCCTCTTGAGATGTAGGTCTAGAACCAGAACACTGGTGCTTTTGTCACCTTTTTTTGTGGCCAGTGGGAGACACAGACTAGTCCACATTCAAAGCAGAGGAGAGGAAAGTAGACTTTCTCTTTTTACTGAGAAGAACTGCAAAGTCACATGGAATCTAACAAGGGCACAGGAAAGGAGTAAAAAGTTAGCATCGTTATTGCAATCCACCACACTTACTCTGTGCCAATTCTGCATACATGTTTGTAGAAACCCAAAGTTTCTTTAAGCTTAAGCCTCCTTTTCTACCATGTGATAGGCACGAATCTCTTCCTTTCACAGTCCTGGACTTGTCACTGTGTATGCCATTCTGAAGTGTTTCTTGGCCCCATGGCTCTGTGCAGAAAGAAGCAGTGGTCTAATGTATATAGGAAGTATGTGTTTGTGTGTTAGTTGCTCAGGCATGTCTGACTCTTTGTGACTCCATGGACTGTAGCCCATCAGGCTCCTTTGTCCATGGAATTCTCCAGGCAAGAATTGTGGATTGGTTTGCCATTTCCTTCTCCTGGGGCTCTTCCTGAACCAGGGATTGAACCCGAGTCTCCTGCATTGCATTCCTTATACATATAGGAAGTATACTTTTTTTCATTAAACCTTGTTACCTGACTGCAAGCAGCACAGCACCAAAGCCCAGAGAGTGATGATGCTGTTGGTGCCTCACTCAGATCCCAGTCCCCAGATACGGTGAGTGTGGACTACGAGTGGCTTGTGGCAGGCCTCTTCTCCAGAGGATCTTAGCCAAGCCAAGGCTGCCTTGCTTCAAGAGTTAGGCACGTACACGCACCTCCCACTTCGGCAGACTTTAACCAAGGCTGGGTGGATGAAATGAGAATATAAAAGACTGCCCTCTTTCCTGGAGGGGAAGCCAACTCTGTCATGTAAATGGAGATCCAGAACTCCCCATGGGATCAGCCTTTGGCTGAAACTACATCCTTGGGCCTCATCTTCTCCTGCTGACCTCACTCGTGATCTCTTGAGAACACACAATCAATAAATCATGTGCAACTTAACTGTCACAGGCTCTGCTTCTAGCCGCAACTAAGATAGTCCTGTGGCAGAAACATGGTGAAAGTGGGGAAGGCATTCTCTTCTTCATCAAAGACCCTGGCTGGAGGGTGGGTCCAGTGTAATAGATGGAGTTTCTAGCTGAGGGGCAGCAGCACCCACAGGCCATGGAAGAATGGGTGGCTGAGCAGTGGTGAGGCCGGAAATGTTTAGAATCATTAACCTTCCCTGTGAAAGGCACCCCAGAGACTCTCAGACACAACTGGCTGAGACTTGGAGAAAAGACAGGGGGAAGAAGGCTATGTGTAAGTAGGAGAAGAAAGAAACCAGCAACATTGGGATTATTTATTTATTTGGCTGCTCCAAGTCTTAGTTGCAACATGTGGGATCTAGTTTCCTGACCAGGGATCCAACCCAGGCTGCCTTCACTGGGAGCTCAGAGTCTTAGCTACTGGGCCACCAGGGAATTTCCTACATCGGGATTATCAATGTTGATGTAAGCCCATCTGGACCAAAGATCTAATCCAGTGAGACTTCATGAAACTTGGGTGATGTTTGCATCCTAGTAAGTCCAGGATTTGTGTGTGTGTGTGTGTGTGTGTGTGTGTGTGTGTGTGTGTGTGTACAACTGCTGTACCAAAATACATTTCTCTCTGTGGGATGTAATGATGAAGACATATTGTAGGACCTATTGTTTCAAAAGAGCTACTGCCTACATCTATGTCTCCACTGGAGCCTCAGTAACCTTGGTGAAATTGAGGTCTACTGTTAATGAGCATATAAACGTTCATATTCCCCATCAAGCTCCTCATCAGCATCCTGCCTCAGTCTTTGCCCTCTTATCCAGGGGTGTCCAACCTCTGGGTCATAGATCCAACCTACTGTCAGATCAGTGGCAGCATTAGGTTAGAATTAAGGGGCACAAGAAGTGTAATGAGCTTGAATCATCCTGGAATCACCCCTCCAGCCCTGTTCTTGGAAAAATTATCTTCCACAAAGCCAGTCCCTGATGCCAAAGTGTTTGGGGACCACTGTTTTAATCCATTCTCCACATGATGGTCAGATTAACTCTGTAAAAGTTAATTATCTTGTTACTGCTCCGATTAAATTCTTCCCTCCCCTATGATGACAAGTCAAAATTCAGACTACCTAGCATACCATGTTCTGTGCTTAGTCACTCAGTCATGTCTGACTCTTTGTGACCCCATGGACAGTAGCCCACCAGGCTCCTCTGTCCATGGGGATTCTCCAGGCAAGAATATTGGAGTGGGTTGCCATGCCCTCCTACAGGGGATCTTCCCAACCCAGGGACTGAATCCAGGTCTCCCCATATTGCAGGCGGATTCTTTACCATCTGAGCCGCCAGGGAAGCCCAAGAATATTGGAGGGGGTAGCCTATCCCTTCTCCAGGGAATCTTCCAGACCCAGGAATCGAACCAGGGTCTCTTGCATTGCGGGTGGATTCTTTACCAGCTGAACTACCAGGGAAGCACCAGCGTGACATAAAAGGCATCTTTGGCATGGTCTCCAGTGCCTTTCCAGCATGGCTCTTGCTCTGCTCTCTGCTGGGTCTGGCTGAGCTACAGGCTGTTTGCTGAGCAAGCCAGGAGTCTTGCCCTGATGGTCCTGAATGCATGACTTTTTGCCACTCGGTGAGTCCTATTTTATATTCTGTCACTGGTAAAATTCTAATCATCTTTCATGATTCACCTTCATCCTCACCTCTTTGTGGAGTGAATCTTGACCATATTAATATCATTTCTACCTCAGGATATATTACAGACTGATTGTATTCCTTCTGAGCAACCAGAACACTTTGAACCTACATCTATCATAGAAATTGTTTGATGGATGAATGAATTAGAATGCATAACTTTTCTAGAAAACCTGCCTAAACTCTGAAAGTACAGCAAACAAACAAACAAAAAATATACAAAACGGTTCAAAGGTAGTGAGCAAAACAGAATTTCTATGACCTTGAGGTCACATTCACTTCTTTATTCAAGTCCACTTAGTATAACTCCTTGATGTTACTTATAAAGTCTGAATTGCAGAATTTGGGAATGTTTTCTTGCATTTTGATAATAAGAACACCATAAGGGTAGACAAGGTGTCTTATCAAATCCAGCTGAAAGGAATAAGGCAGGCCCCTTTTCTGTGTTAATGTATATATTTTGTTCTGTTCTCTTTCCGATTTAGGTCAAATGTCTTTAGAACAACTCATATGTATTATAAAGAAAAGTTAAAGACATTTTCATAAGAGATAAGATGTGGGATGCGTTAGTGTTTTTTTTTTTTTTAGGTTCTAGAATGGTTTGTGGTGGAGGAGGAGCAGGGGAGGGGAAAGGGGGAAGCTCTTGTGAGATGCAGCCTATTCCCATCAATGCTGTCTTATAATCCTCAAGTGGATCCGAAGCTTGGGTGTCTTAAAGCAGGATACTGCCCATGTGTGTCCTCCTTGATATCCAGTATCCAATCACCAAGTTGGATCATTACCAAAGAAACACCACACCTCACTAATAAGTAGAGAAAGAAGAAGGACCACAAATGAATCACAGGGAGAACTTGATACAAATTCCTAAGCTTCACCCCTCAGAAAATTCTGATTGAGATTGCTGTTGTTCATTCACTATGTCATGTCCAACTCTTTGCGACCCCATGGACTGCAGCACATCAGGCTTCCCTGTCCTCCACTATCTCCTGGAGTTTGCTCAAACTCATGTCTATTGAATCAGTGTTGCCATACAACCATCTCATCCTCTGTCACCCCCTTCTTCTCTTGGCCTCAATCTTTCCCAGCAGCAGAGTCTTTTCCAATGAGTCAGTTCTTTGCATCAGGTGGCCAGAGTATTGGAGCTTCAGCTTCAGCATCAGTCCTTCCACTGAATATTCAGGGTTTATTTCTTTTAGGATTGACTAGTTGGATCTCCTTGCTGTCCAAGAGACTTTCAAGAGTCTTCTCCAACACCACAGTTGGAGAAGAATTGAAAGCATCAGTTCTTTGGCACTCAGCCTTCTTTATGGTCCAACTCTCACATCTGTTCATGACTGCTGGAAAAACCATCATGCGATCAAAAAATCTGCTTTTCACATAAATGCTGCAGATGATTCTCTTACAGGAGAAATGTTTACTACACTTTGAGCACTCACGACTCTATTCCCTGATCACAAAAGCTATTTTTGTCCTAAGACAAAAATAGTATAAAATATCTTTGTTACATAAGAGCTGGTCAGTTTCATGGTCTAAAATTTTAGTCTCTCTCTTTAGATCTTCTCCTCACTTGTCCTTCTCTGACTTGGTTATACTCAACTCACTTGGAAAAACCACAGCCTTGGTCAAACTCAATTCTGTGGTCACTTCACAACTGAATTCATGCAACAGAATGTGGCAGAGAAAGACAGACTGACAACCATGCTGACTGATCTTCCTTCTGGCTCTGATGATGACTGTGGCTGTCACTGAACTAAGACTCCCCCTGAGAACAGTTCAGGAAGATGGATAGCGTAAATGAAAGGACTGATACCTAGTATGGTTTGAAAGCATTTGACTGCAACCAACCCAGGCAGGACTTGAGGGACTACACTCACTGAGAGAGAAGAAGCAGATGAGATGAGGTTCTCACTCCCTGTAGCTTTTTTTTTTAACTAAACATTTTCCAATGTGCTCTGGGGAGAAACAGAGCCCAGGAAAAAAAGAGGCAGCCTTGTTGGGCTGACGAAGCATATCTTGGAGCTCGGAGCTTTCGACATTGTGGGAACTTGAACAGCAAAATCCCAGGGAGAAGTTTGTTGTTTTTCTTCTCAAAAAATCCCCTTGACTTGGAGGTGTGCTTCTTGGAACTTCCTTCAAGAGATAACTTGATGAGGAGTTCATTTGGTTTACAACTTTCAGGGGCAGCGCTGTTGAGACCTTCCTTAGCTTTCGAGCCAAAATTTTGTTCTTCCTACGCACAGCCCAGGCAGTGACTCAGCATGCTGGGCTCCTAAGGCTTCACACCACAGGCTTCCTGGATGGCAGTCATTTTACCACATCCCTAGGGTGGGCTTGCTGTAACTTTTTAAAAGCTGTGCTGTAGTCCAAGGCTCTCACTACCCAATCCTCTTTTCTTCCCCAATCTTTCATAGGTCTAGGACTTACATCATGAGCTGAGAGTTCTTTCTACTTCTACTAATGCTCCCCTTTGTATTTCATAGTTTCACTTTATTTTTAAAGTATTTATCTATTTATGTGCTTATCTCTTTATTTGGCTGTATTGGTCTTAGTTGGGGCACACAGGATCTTCAGCTTCACTGTGGCATGTGAACTCTGAGTTGCACCATGCAGGATCTATTTCCCCAGCCAGGGATTGAGCCCAGACCCCCTGCACTGGGAGTGCAGAGTCTTAGCCACTGGAGCGCCAGGGAAATCATCATAGTTTTGCTTTAAATTCTATCTTTGTATCTGTTTTCTAGAAGCTCAGTTGGCATGTTTCCCCAGCTACCACCTCAGTTTTTTGCTCCTTTTAAGCAAAACTTCCTCAAGCAGTTGTTAAGCTTACTTTCTCTAATTCCTCTCTTCTCATTGCCTTTTAACTTACTTCTATCACATTTTAACAACCCCACCCCTACCACTTGACACACACATGCACATATTCACATACTCCTCAGAAAGTTCTCTTATCAATATCACTAGTGGTATTGATACCACTAGTATAATTTCCACATCCCTAAACCCAAGGCTCAGTCTCAGCCATCCCTGGTTTGTTACAGTACATCACTCCTGCCTTGATGGTATACGTTTTTCACTTGTTTTACAAGACACAGCTTTCTCTCTCCCCTCCCTCCTTTTTTTATTCACACATCTTAGTCGCAGTACTTTCTAAGTCTTCATTGTGATTCTTCCTCTTAGGTTCACAGTGCCCCAGAGCTCAAGCTTTGGACAGCCTTTCTTCTCTACCTAATGATATCGCCTAGGTAGTATCCCTGAGTCCAATGCATTTAAATGCTGTTTAAATCCTGACTACCTTCAAACAAAGTGTAAGTCAGCTTTCTCTCCCCTCACCTCCTGCCCTCGAACTCTGTCTGATCTTTCATTCACTTCCTCAGCTCTCCTGCTTGCGGTTTATGACGATTCCATCCTTCAGTCTGCTCCCGCTCCTTGAAACCACTTCCTCTGTGCATCCAGTCCTGTTGGCACTAGCTTCAGAATATCTAGAATGGGACGAGTCTTCCCCTCCCTGCCTATCAGTTTGCTGACCATTTCTCCCTGGATAATCACATCCACAGAGTCCTAGGGCCTCCTCTTGCCCCTTTCTGTGGTCTCTTCCCAACACAACAGCCAGTGAGAACTTTTAAAGTATAAATTAAATCATGTTACTTCTCTTCACAGATTTTCCCAGTGGTGCCCAGATGCTCTCAGAGTTAAAGTCAGTCCCTGCAAAGACCGCTGCCTTTCCCTCACCTCCTGCCCCTTCTCTGATCTCCTCCCCTGTCAGTCTCTCTCAGCCACACCAGCTTCCTTGCCTTTTTCTGGATGCACCAGGCGCACTTCAGCCCCAGGACTTTTCCTCACCTGCTCGCTCTGATGCCATTGCTTTCCCTTGAGAACAGTCCTGAACACCCTCTTCAATCGTGCTGCCTAATTCTCCTCCACAGTCTTTTCTCGTAACACTTACCCCTGTTTAGCCTGCTATAAAATTATCTCATTCATTGTGTTCACTCTTTATTATCTGCTTATCGTGTATCCATGAATCAGATGGAATGACTTTTCTAGACATTCTGCTGAAAAATCTGAAAACAAGTTCCCTAGGTGAAATAATGCACAAACTGGTTCAAGTGCAGGGAGGAGGAAGCGGCATGAGAGCCAAGGTGTCTGGCCCTCTTGTTCCCTTCTGTGCCTGGTGTACAGCATCTGGGGTACAGCAGACGCTGTGTGAATACTAAGGTGGCCAAGAGTAGATGAACATTCGAGGAAGTCTGACCAAGGACTCTGCCCAAATGCTGAGGTCCTGATCTTGTTTATTCCATTTAGCTTCCAAGCACCCTGTTGAACCTCCTCCACAGGCTGTATCTGTTTTTTTTTTTTTTTTTTCCCTAAAGCTTTTTAAAGTACAGTTTCTGGGCATGTTCCCATCTGGCACTAAAATTACCTGAAGCTTCTCAATTGAGTCATATGAGATTTTTAGCCATAAGTATGCAAGAAATAATAACTTCCCCCCATTCCTGCCAGATACATGAAGCTTGCCAAGAGTAAAGATGTCACAAATGACAGGGAAGTAGATGCCTTTCTTCCATTGTTGAAATTTCACATCTTTTGAAATTCAGGGGACTGTAGCACAGTTTTGAAGGAATGTGTGTTATTGTTTAAATTTTTTAATTTTATTATTATTATTTATAAAAACAATTTAAAGTGTTTTTTAACTTAAAAATTTAAAAAATTTATTTATTTAAAATAATTTATTTTAAATTTATTTAAAAACTTTATTTTATTGGAGTAGAGTTGATTTACTATGTTGTATTATTTCCTGCTGTATAGCAAAGTCATGCAGTTACACCTATATATACATTCTTTTCCATATTGCTTTATCACAGGATATTGAATATAGTTCCCTGTGCTATGAAGTATTGCCTTGTTTTTTAATCCATTCTATATATAATAGTTTGCATCCATTCTATATATAATCTCAACCTCCCAGTCTATCCTGTCCCTTCCTCCCACTTGACAATCCCAAGTCTGTTCTCTATGTCTGTGAGCCTATTTCTGCTTTGTAAATAAGTTCAGTTGTCTCATGTTTTAGATCCACATACAACTGATAGAATATAGTATTTGTCTTTCTTTCTGGTTTACTTCACTGAGTATGGTAATCTCTAGGTCCATCCCTGTTGCTGCAAATGACATTCTTTCTTTCTTTTTTTCTGGCTGAGCAATAGTCAATTGAATACGTGCTTCTTTATCCAGTCATCTGCTGAGGAACATTTAGGTGGTTTCCATGTCTTGGCTGTTGTGAATAGTGCTGCTATAAACATAAGGGTGTGTGTATCTTTCTGAATTATCTGCTCTGTGTTTTAATTGTGACCCTCCTCTGTGTCTGTCTCTGTGCTAACTTCCGGGATAAAAGAGGCACAGACGTGGTTCATGTCTTATAAGTCCTATAGGACTTTTTAGTCTAGGGGAAAAAAAAAAAAAAAAAGACCTGTGGAACAGATATATGAACCATTAAAAGCATCATAACAGAATTTTAAAATGCAGTAAGATCTCAGAGGATTTAAAACCAAGAAGCCAAATCCCAGTTCTGTCTAGGGCAGTTCTGGAGTATTCACAGAAAAAGCTCAATCTGAACCACAACTTGAAGGACAAGCAGTAATCTGGCACATCGCTTAAGGATAAGAGTGTCAGAGGGAGGAGAGAGGAAAATGAGGACAAAAGTATGTTGCCATGAACAGATTGGTACAGGAGGAAAACTGCAAGTGAAGCCGGTGGGGCAATAATTTAGGGAACATGCAGGGTGACCAAGACCAGTCATGATGCTCTGGAATGCCAGCTAGCACTTGGGCTTTTCCCTCTTGGACACTCATTCTTGATTATTTCTATATGAAGATCTATGTATCTTTCAAAACACATTTTAAAAATACAAATATCTCTATGTGGTATATAGTAAGGATAACGGTCAAAGGCTCATAAAGACAGGCAGGGAAAGGCAGTCATAATAAAGCTGCAGAAAATAACACAAGCTCAGGCTGCACTCTCTGTTTCCTGGAGGCACAGATTAGGGGCCAACGCCCAGCCAGATGGGTTACTTCTTTCTAACAAAGAACAGTTTGTCTCGACTTCGTGGAAGATGCATGCTTTCTCGGTTGTGGATATAGAAAGATTCCTCTCTTATGGGTCTTTGCATAAAGAGTCGTTGAGTCATGGTGAGAGGTGTTGCCTTTGAACATGTGATACAGAGGTTGGAATTTTGAACTACTTGTTTCTGTGCAGTCTCTCAAGTGAAATTTGAAGACCGTCAGACTGACAATTACTAATGGAGAAGCTCAGAGCTGTGAGGCGTGTTGAGAAGACAAGGGTTTGTGTCTTCCTGCTGTGCTTCTCATGGAGTGGGCACTGAGTTAGGGACACAATAGACTCGTTAGGATGAGCATTCTCATGTGATTTTACTGCAACTAAACCAACTTTGAATGTGGCATTGGTTTTCAGAGTGATTTTCATGGTAAAATGGTTCTTTGGTTGGCTCTTTGAGCATGCTCAGAGCTGAGAAATATAAACTGAAGCAGAAAGTAGCAAAGACCAAATAACTGCCCAGGCTCCTACACAGACCTCTTAGTAGGGGTGGGTTTGGCAGCCTGGTAAGTTGTCTCATCACAGATTCAGGATTCACATGTCCCATACAGAATCATGTTCCACGCTTATCCCCCTCAAATGGCAGACAGTCAGATAATCAGAGCAGGACCATGGACAGAAAGTTTATGGGGGACAATAGCTATTTTTAAATGATTGAGAGACTCACTGTTGATTTCCTTGGATTTCTATTGCAAAGATGAAGTACAGTGAGAGAAAAACAGGAGCCCTCATCTTTGGCATTGGCAAAGCATATTTCACAAAGGTTAGTCTCCTTTATCATGTGTGACCCCCCAAATGCAGAGGTGTTGTTATTTCTTCTTCGCAGATGAGAAAAACCAAGATGCAGAGAGGTGAAGTGAGTGTGCCCCATTTCACAGAACCCACGACTTCTGAATCTAGTTCTCTGTATGTGTTACTAGGCCATCACTATTTCTGTTAAGTTGCCTCTCTGCACGAAATCTCCAACAGGGATCTCCAAAATTGGGATCATGGCTTTCTGAAATGAGATTATGTGTGGGCCAGAAGCCAGACTATGTTATTTCTTAATGCGTTTTTCTTCCCTGAAGTCACTTGGCTCTTCAGTATGACTTATGGGAGGCACTGGGTTAACTTCGGCAGGTTAGGAGATGGTGGATGGGTGGGAGGTGCATGCAGCTTTGTGGCATATGGTGGCTGTCTCCAGCAGCTGCCTGGCTGCCTACCTTTTTCTTATGTTTCCCAGGAGGATGTGAACATTTCATTTTCAAAAAACTGGACTCTCACCCAAAGTGACCCTGAAGTCTGAGCTGCATATTAATCTCTATCAATGAGAGAAAAGCACTTTGTTCTTAAAAATTCACTTGCTGCTTCTTCTTGTCCTTGAAGCCTTCATATTTGAAGCAGCAGGGAACAGAGGAAAGCTAACAGTTTGTTCTTTGGATGTCTACCAGTCCGATTTTCTAACTGTTACTTGCCTAGAATAAGTGTTACCATAAAGGACCACAAAAGACCTCTGATTTTGTCATTCCATCAAAAATTGCAGGAGGGGTACACGTCTGTAACTGCTGAACCACTTAAGGTGTGCTGACCACGAGCCTTTCACTTTGTTGTCATTTGAATGTCACTACAATCAGCACCCACAAATCTTTAGTAAACTACACTCTGATTAGGAATTTCTTCTTAACAGTTCGGGGCTGTGAATCTTCTTATTTTTTTCCTTTCTGGTTTCTCTCTTGGGCCTGTCTCTTCCTTTGTGTTTCATCTCTCTTTTTTCTGACACAGATCTTTTTTCCATCTCTGTATCTTCGTCTTCCGTTAGTCTTCCACGAGTGTATTTGCTTGACTCAAAGGACAAACAGATGTTGGCTTCCTTATTGTGAAACACACACACAAAAGGAACAATTAATTTAAATCTATGAGAAGTCTGCTCTAACAATGGCAGCCCTTGAAAATATATATTCCACTTGAGACCTGAGCCATATTTTGTTTTCATGTAGCTGCTCAACAGAATTTAACTTCAAGTTAAGTTCACATTCCCCCAAGTGAGAGTCTTTAATTATTCTCAGGAATAAAACCAGTGAATATTTCCATTTTAAATATTTGAAAGGCCTTTTTTTCCCCCTAATGTGCTCATATTTTTTGCTTGGATTTAAAAAAATTGACTTAACCCTTGTCTATCATCATTTTGCTTCATCAGAAAATGCAATTACAAATCGTTTCTGGTTACAGTTACTGAAAACAATTCCTAATCTAGGAATTAGGCAGGTATATACAAGAGATAAAATCCCCATGAGGAGGGCATGGCAACCTACTCTAGTATTCTTGCCTGGAGAATTCCCATGGACAGAGGAGCCTAGTGGGCTACAGTCCATGAGGTTGCAAAGAGTTAGACATGACTATGCGATTCAGCATAGCACAGCACATATAGGAGCAAATGTGTTTTAGGTTGTTCCTGTTGGATAAAGTTGCCTTTAATGAGAAACAGATTTCATGACTTATTTGCCCTTGGAGCTGTCTGAGAATGGACATACAAATACACCACATACATACACACTTTTCACACATCTGCTTCTCTTTTACAAATTCTAGCTCATTCTGTCCCATGTCTTGAGCTTATTCAGACCTAGCAGAAGGGCTTAGCAGTCTTCTAGTCATCAGACTTGCGTTCCTTGCGCAGCTGTAGGTCTGCTGCCTGGTAGATTTAAAGTTAGCATCTAGTATCCAGCCAGCAACAGTGTGATTCATCCTTTTTGGTCCATACAAAGGCTTAGTTTTAGCCTCATCTTACTCTATGACACTCCAATTTCCTCACTAGGTCTAGAGCCCTTCCCTGAGTAATAAGTCATTTGTTTTCTGCTGATATTCTGACTAGCTCATTCTAGAAGCTTCTATCTTGGAGCCAGAATCTGTCCTTTGCTCTTCACTGTGGTTTTCTCCATGATGTAGACCTTTTGGTTAAAGATCTGCCTAGTCTTTCCTTCCCATAGCCAGTGTTGATCAACTCCATCATTCCCTCCTTATGTATATCACATTTCTTATCTTCAACACACACCCATCTTCATCCTTGCCTTCTTCACCTTCATCTTTGCCTTCATCTTCTCCATCTTTGCCTCCATCCATACTACCATCCTCAGCTCCATCTGCTAATACTGGTTGTGGGTTCCTATACCCCACCCCCCACCCCAGTCATAGGACTGCTCCAGGTGCTAACCTGTCCTGAAATTCCCAACCAAGCTCCTTGGCATTCAGTATTGTGTATGCTGTGGAATCAGTCACCTGGTAGGTCCAAGGTTAACTAGCTGAGCAGCAGATAATCAGAAAGTTGCCTGGGTGCTGCTCTGGCTTCCTCATATCCCTTCTCTGCTTACCATCCTGCCCCCATCCCTTTCTATTTCTTCTGTTTCCTGCCACTTGTGACTCTCAGCTCTGTCTCTGTTCATACATTTTTTTTTAATTTAAATTTTTACTTTATTTTACTTTACAGTACTGTATTGGATTTGGCATACATTGACATGAATCCACCACGGGTGTACGTGCACTCCCAAACATGAACCCCCCTCCCACCTCCCACCCCACATCATCCCTCCGGATCATCCCCATGCACCAGCCCCAAGCATCCTACATCCTCCATCAAACATAGACTGGTGATTCGTTTCTTACATGATAGTATACATATTTCAATGCTATTCTCCCACCCTCTCCCTCTCACTCTCCCTCAGAGTCCAAAAGTCCGCTCTACACATCTGTGTCTCTTTTGCTGTCTTGCATACATTGTTTAAACATAGCTTTTCCATGCTTGTCTTTCACCTAAGACCTAAGCCACTTTCCTGGCTTGTGTTTCCATTATTCTTTGTCCAGGCATGAGGTTTCCCAAGAAACAACTCCTATCAATGTCCCCTGTACCAGGAACTTGACTCATTGAGCCTGAAAAGAGATGATACTGAGAGCTTAGAGATGATACTGAGAGCTCTTTCTGAAACAATGGACTTAGGGACATGTGAACATTCAAAACGTTCTTACATATATTCATTCCCAAATGAGTACTTTATACATCTCTCTTTACCATGTTGCAATGTGCTAGTTAGGGTTTACTATTAATAATAAAGTATCTGAGAGCAAAGTAGAAGATAGAAAAAAAAGTAATAAATTTTCACATAATAGAATCTGCTCATGATAGAACATTGAGATTAGCTGCCAGACATGGAGACAAAGAGATCCACTAAGAAAGTCATTTAGTAGATAATAAATCTAACCCAAACAAGGCCTCTGGGTCCCATGTCAATGCATCAGATACCCTAATTTCAGAAATGCAAATGTTACAGGATTAAAGCAAAATGAAATATTGAGAGAAGATTAAGCATAACCTGATGCACCATTAATCTCAGCCCTTCTCTGAGAGTCGTGTTTCAGGAAGAAGTGGGGAAGAACTCCCCAAAGGAAGTATTTTTATCTGGGAGCCTATTCAGCAGGAGCAAACAAGCCTTGCTTAATGTGTAGACATTGTAGAAGGGAGACTTCCGTCTTCTCTCTCTCTGGCTTTCTAGAAGAAACATTGACCTGTGCTGTGGTCAGAATATTCGTAATTACACATTGGTGTTTGTAATCACAGCTCTTATCATACTACTGACACTGCAGCACCAGTAAATTCAGCTTAGAAACACAAGACAAAGTATATAGTTTGCGAGTGCACAGAGAACGCTATCATGGAAGTTTCCATTAATAACAGCTTCATTTTAAGTTTAGCTCCTTCTAAGCTACACAGGATCTTGACTTCCTTACCAATGCATTCTATCTTCTATTCTGAAGATTATTTTGAGTTAGTAGAAAAATGGGCTTTTTCAGTAGCAGAAACATCAAAGCAAAATGAATGGTATTTTATAGTATCCCATGATTTGTCCAAATGCTTTATGTCAATAAAGAATCATCAATACTTGTCAAATCGACACTGAAATTTCCAAAGACCGAAAATACAAATTCCAGCTGTCCAATTTCAAGTCAACACAAGCTTGTCTAAATTAAACCCTTTGACATAAAAACAACTTGAAATTTATTGAATGCCTTTAAGCAGGCAGTTTAGACTTGTCAGATACCCAGAGAGCACAATTGGACTGAGAAAATCCAACTTCCGTCATATACAAGGATTACAATCAAGCAAATTTTCATTTTTAGCCTTTCCAATCAGGTTCCTATTCAATGCACTGTTTGGTTTCTGACATTACTAAGATCCATAGGGCTCCAGTTTCTTGCCACAGTGGGGTCTTTCTTTTCTTTTCTAGCACAACCTAGAATGGACTTTATTTGTAGACTTAATAAGGCCCCCTCAGAGTCAGAAAATAAGATTGTTTCAGTCATTATTTGCTTCTTTGAGTATGAAAATATTCTATGTATGTTAAAATAGTTCTGGCAATGAGTTATAAAAGAAGTCTGAATTTTCCTTTGTTTATCTGAAGTTCAAGACCTGCTATGTGTCCTTATCTCTAATCATTTTGACTTTATCGATTCCTGCATTCTTCCTGACTTCTGTCTCATCATCCGCTGGAACAGGAACCTTTAGAAACAGCAAATTTATATTGTGATCATTTCCACAAACATATTCTAAGCACCTCCTCTGGATCAGACCTTGAATTAGGTCTGATCATTCTCTTCATTATGAAATGAAGACCTTAAAGTCTGGCAAAAGAGCTGGAATAACAGCATCTGGGAACACAGAGTTCCTAGGAGAGAGAAGACAAGCTGCTAGAGAGGGGATCTGCTGCCTCCTGGCATAAGATTGCCTTAACCCCCTTTTTTTTATTTGGGGCATGAAAACACCAGTCTTCCCTGAGGGATTTGAGGTGGGATGGGAGGGAGAATGGCTCCATGTTCCCTGATGAGTAAGTGTTCCCAGGTCTCCTCCTGCCTGGTAAGGGCCTCCTTTCTTTCCATCTGCTTTGGTCAAGCCCCTGACGTATATACACATATGACATGCACTGCCTGTTAGCACGTCAGTGATGTTCAATGGCCATAATTATTCCCTGAATAGGAACCATGAGCTGTACTCTGTGTGTCATGGGCTGAGCACAGGCATGGTGTTTGCTCTCATAAAGCCAAACCTGTGGTAACAGAGGCAGACAACGAGCAAGGATAAGAAGGACAAAGTAAATAGTCCCATGAAGAAAAGGGGCAAGGCACGGCAGTGGAGAAAAAATGTATGAGTCCTGTTCCTTTGGGTGGTAACGTATGGTCTCTCTGAGATGGTGACATTTAATGTAAGACTTGGCAGATGAGGAACAAGCCACATGAAGCTGTGCAGGGGAGAGAGTTTCTGATGATGGAAAGGAAGGCAGAGTGGGTGGAGGGGGCAAATGTGGCAGAGAGGGGTAGGAAATGAGATTTGGTGTTTACTTGGTATAAGGACAGGTTTTAGATGAAATCATCATAAGGAGTTAGGATCTTATTCAAGACCAGTGTGAAAGCATCAAAGTTTTAAATGTTTTTAAACTTATCACGTGTCCTAGTTTATGATTTGCATTTTTTTTAAAATTTGGGTGTGCCAGGTCTTAGTTGCAGCATGTGGTATCCATTTCCCTAAGCAGGGATCAGCCTGGCTCCTTGCATTAAGAGTGCATAGTCTTAACCACTGGGCCACCAGAAAAATCCCTGATTTGCATTTTGAAAAAAGACTCTTATGGCTACTTTGTGGAGAACGTGTATGCCAGTGGGCTGGCAGAAGTAGTTGCAGCTATGGCAGCAATCCAGGTAAAAGATATCAGCAACTTGATGTAGCAGAAGAGTCATCCAAATGCCAACACTAGGAAGCAAGACTTTGTGCATTTTGAAAAAAGACTCTTATGGCTACTTTGTGGAGAACGTGTATGCCAGTGGGCTGGCAGAAGTAGTTGCAGCTATGGCAGCAATCCAGGTAAAAGATATCAGCAACTTGATGTAGCAGAAGAGTCATCCAAATGCCAACACTAGGAAGCAAGACTTTGGAAGCTTGTTATCTATACTGTTCTTCACATGCCATACTCTATCCCAACTTTTCCAGCAAAACTGATCTCCACGAACCCATTGGTTCATGCAGCCAAAAGGGAATGTATGCTTGGTGTTTTACTACCTACAGTAGCATAGAAGCCAAAAGGTCCCAGTCATTGTCCTGTGAAAGGTGATAGTTCTAATAAGCACAGCCATGGAAGCTCGTGCAGAGTTAACCAGTTGCAAGAAGAAGGGGTATTCTGCCACCAGGAAATCATACTCTACATAGTGTGAGTCATCTCAGTGTTTACTGCATGCCAAGTACAAGGTCTAGTGGTTTTCCCTACTTTCTTCAATTTAAGTCTGAATTTGGCAATAAGGAGTTCATGATCTGAGCCACAGTCAGCTCCTGGTCTTGTTTTTGCTGACTGTATAGAGCTTCTCCATCTTTGGCTGCAAAGAAAATAATCAATCTGATTTTGATGTTGACCATCTAGTGACGTCCATGTGTAGAGTCTTCTCTTGTGTTGTTGGAAGAGGGTGTTTGCTATCACCAGTGCATTCTCTTGGAAAAACCGTGTTAGCCTTTGCCCTGCTTCATTCTGTACTCCAAGGCCAAACTTGCCTGTTACTCCAGGTGTTTCTTGACTTCCTACTTTTGCATTCCAGTCCCCTATAATGAAAAGGACGCCTTTTGGGGATGTTGTTCTAAAAGGTCTTGTAGGTCTTCATAGAACTGTTCAGCTTCAGCTTCTTCAGCATTACTGGTTGGGGCATAGGCTTGGATTACTGTGATATTGAATGGTTTGCCTTGGAAACGAACAGAGATCATTCTGTCATTTTTGAGATTGCATCCAAGTACTGGATTTCAGACTCTTTTGTTGACCATGATGGCTACTCCATTTCTTCTAAGGGATTCCTGCCCGCAGTAGTAGATATAATGGTCATCTGAGTTAAATTCATCCATTCCAGTCCATTTTAGTTAGGTGATTCCTAGAATGTCCCTTATGGCAGAAAGTGAAGAGGAACTAAAAAGCCTCTTGATGAAAGTGAGAGAGGAGAGTGAAAAGTTGGCTTAAACCTCAACATTCAGAAAACGAAGATCATGGCATCTGGCCCCATCACTTCATGGGAAATACTGGAAACTATGTCAGACTTTATTTTTTGGGCTCCAGAATCAGTGCAGATGGTGATTGCAGCCATGAAATTAAAAGATGCTTACTCCTTGGGAAGAAAGTTATGACCAACCTAGATAGCATATTAAAAAGCAGAGATATTACTTTGCCAAAAAAGGTCCGTCTCTTCAAGGCTATGGTTTTTCCAGTGGTCATATATGGATGTGAGAGTTGAACTGTGAAAAAAAGCTGAGCACCGAAGAATTGATGCTTTTGAACTGTGGTGTTGAGAAGACTCTTGAGAGTCCCTTGGACTGCAAGGAGGCCCAACCAGTACATCCTAAAGGAGATCAGCCCTGGGTGTTCATTGGAAGGACTGATGCTAAAGCTGAAACTCCAATACTTTGGCCACCTCATGCGAAGAGTTGACTCATTGGACAAGCACCTGATACTGGGAGGGGTTAGGGGCAGGAGGAGAAGGGGATGACAGAGGATGAGATGGCTGGATGGCATCACCGACTCAATGGACATGAGTTTGAGTGAGCACTGGGAGTTGGTAATGGACTGGGAGGCTTGGTGTGCTGTGATTCATGGGGTCACAAAGAGTCAGACATGACTGAGCAACTGAATTGAACTGAAATACAAGGTTGTGTCTATTGGGAAGCTATTTATTAATGGAAATCCAAGGATCACTTTGTGTGGGGTTTCACATTGATTAGAAGTCTCAGAAGTCTCAAAGTATTTACATTCCAAGAATATTGGGAATTGTTGGTATATGAACATTCTCATCCATCATCTCCTTCACTTGTGCTTGGAATGCAAGTTGACATATGTGGTGATAAGATTATAAGATTGTGTGTTACTATAGTTATAGGAAATAAACAGTGCATAAAAGGTATCTATGGAAAAGGCTCAATGAAAATGTTTAGAATTTAAGAGATTCTTGGCCAAATTATCCCATTAAAAAGTTTACCTTAAGAACAAGCCAGAAACTTCCCTGGTGGTCCAGTGGTGAAAAATCCACCTCCCAATGTAGAGGATGCATGTTCAATTCCTGGTCAGGGAACTGAGATCCCACATGCTTTGGGGAAACTAAGCCCACACACCACATCTGGAGAGCCTACGTGGATAATAAAGACCCAGCACAGTCAAAAATAAACAAAAATATAAATAAAATAAAAGTTCAGTTCAGTCACTCAGTCATGTCCAACTCTTTGCGACCCCATGAATTGCAGCACACCAGGCCTCCCTGTCCATCACCAACTCCCAGAGTTCACTTAAACTCACGTCCATCGAGTTGGTGTTGCCATCCAGTCATCTCATCCTGGACTGGTTGGATCTCCTTGCAGTCTAAGGGACTCTCAAGAGTCTTCTCCAACACCACAGTTCAAAAGCATCAATTCTTCAGTGCTCAGCTTTCTTCACAGTCCAACTCTCACATCCATACATGACCACTGAAAAAACCATAGCCTTGACTAGACAGACCTTTGTTGGCAAAGTAATGTCTCTGCTTTTGAATATGCTATCTAGGTTGGTCATAACTTTCCTTCCAAGGAGTAAGTGTCTTTTAATTTCATGAATGCAGTCACCATCTGCAGTGATTTTGGAGCCCCCCAAAATACAGTGACACTGTTTCCACTGTTGCCCTATATATTTCCCATGAAGTGATGGGGCCAGATGCCATAATCTTAGTTTTCTGAATGTTGATCTTTAAGCCAACTTTTTCACTCTTCTCTCTCACTTTCATTCAGAGGCTTTTTAGTTCCTCTTCACTTTCTGCCATAAGGGTGGTGTCATCTGCATATCTGAGGTTATTGATATTTCTCCTGGCAATCTTGATTCCAGCTTGTGCTTCTTCCAGCCCAGCGTTTCTCATGATGTACTCTGCATAGAAGTTAAATAAGCAGGGTGACAATATACAGCCTTCATGTACTCCTTTTCCTATTTGGAACCAGTCCGTTGTTCCATATCTAGTTCTAACTGTTGCTTCCTGACCTGCATATAAGTTTCTCAAGAGGCAGGTCAGGTGGTCCCATCTCTTTCAGAATTTTCCATTACCAAGCCTTCATGTTTAAAAGAAAAATGGAAAGAGCAGCATTCAGTGATAAGGGATATATCTCAAGAAATTCCTAGCTTGTCAGAGAAAGAGAAAAAGTTCTCAAAAGAATGTATAGTTGTTAGTAAATTGGAGCTGTGCCTGGCATAGAGGCAATAACCTGGGTCATTTCTAGAGTAGGAAGGGAGAGAGGTGATTTTGGCAACTCCCACTTTATACTTCTAAAATATCATGGACAGTCTCAATCCACTGGGCACCCAGGTGCCTGATAAGGGGTACTAGAACTTCAGTATGCTTTGAGAACCTATTGCTTTCCCCATAAAGTGCCAAGGACCAGAATCTGGAATATTTACTGAAGCCCTGGTAGCCTGAATCAATCATCTTCCCACTCTCTCCATCTGTCTCTATCTCTTATATAATTAAGACAATTCATTCTCTTTTTTCACTACTGAATCTACTGAAGAAGAGTTACTATTGGTATTAAATTAACAAGAGGCAATTAGCATGGGATTGAAAACTGGACAGATTTTAATTTACATCTTACCTCAGCCTCTTCATGGTTGTGTAAGTTTGGTCGAGGTATTAAAATTCTACCAGCCTCAATTTTTTTGTCTATTAGCAAAATATGGATAATGATTCTTTTGGGAAGAATCATGAAGATTGAATTAAATAATGTACATGGCATGCCTAGTTTGGCACATGGTAATATCAAACAAATACTGAATAGAATAATGCAATCGGATTTGGCTTATTTCTGGATCAGGTTATGGCATCTGTTATGGATTTGGCTTATTTCTGGATCAGGTTATGGCATCTGTTACTCTATACACTCCATCTTTCTAGGTTTGTGATCCTCTTTGTACATTTTCTTGCTTAGACATTGACTCCTATGAAAGTTATTCTTATTCTTCCACAACTCAGACTTTTATGCTGAATATTTTCTGATTTTGGGAAAAGCTGCAAAATAAAACAATGACCATTTTTATACCATCTAGGGTCAACAATTGATATTTTTCCATATTTGTTCTAATTCTCCATATTTATACTTTTTAAAATTTAAGCATCTAAACATTTAAGAGTTGCAGAAACATGAGATCTCTGCATAAATATTTTATTTGGCAAGCATTTTCTAAAAATAAGAACACTTTCTTTTATCAGCCTAAGGACATTATCACTTCTGAGAATAGTAACATTAATGCCACATCCTCACTTAGAATCCAATCTGTAATCAACATTTCTCAACTGGCCTTTTATAGCTATGTTTCTTTAGTCTTGGAACCAGTCTTCCAATCAAGGTATAAATGTTACATTCAGTTATGTCTTTTTAAAAAAGTGTCTTTAACCTAAAATGGTTGTCCCAATTTTCCCATGACACTGGCTTTTTGAAAGAGCACCAAGCACTTTTCTTGTAGAATGATTTGACTCCTGAATCCACATCTTTTACTCACCGGCCCAGTGGTCTTTGAAGTGGCCACCTTGTTGATGAATTGCCTACTAAGACCCTGAATCCTTCTTCCAGCCTGCAGGAAAATTATGAATGCGTTTTTAATGCTGGCATTTTGAGGTCACATTGGAAGAATATCCCGAGGAAAGTTAACATTGGAAGTGATACCAAGGATCTCTGTCCTCCTTCCACCAAGAGTACTGAAACCCAGGAGGGAGTCCCACCTGCCAAGCATAATGGAAATGTCATCCAGGAAAGGAAAGGTGGTCCAAGTGTTCCTGCAGATTCCCTTGCAAATTACAGAATTCATGGGAAATGGCTCCTTTGCCAATGGCTCCCCATCTGACAGCCTAGAGTCCTCCTTTGTGTTGTCTTGACTAAGGACTGCAGAGTTTGTCACAAGTCAAGAGGGTTTTACTTGCCAAGAATTCTGATTGAATCCTTTGTAAGCTTCTCATAGTTCCCAGACCACATGTGAACCAAGATTCTTGCAGAAGAAGTCAAGAAAATTTGCTTGGCTAGATATATTTAATAGAATTTCTTTTGGTCTCTTCCCTATAGGTCAGCAAAGACCAATAACATTTTATGCAATGATGAAAATGTTACTTTTCTTTTTGCTGTGCTATCCAGCATGGTAGCCAGTAGCTACATGTAGCCACTGAACATTTGAAATGGGCTAGTATAATTGAGGAGTGGATTTTTAAATTTAATTTAATATTAAGAAATTTAAATGCAGACCTAAGTAGCCACATTGTCTACTGTTGAACAGCACAGATACACACTATGTTGTCACTTGAATCTAATTTCCAGATTTGGAGACCAGAGTCTTGTCTCATGAGTTCCATTCTCCCCTCCTCCTCTTCCCTTCAGTACAGTGGAGGAACATACATCATTTTCAGCTCTTCAGATTCTCATTTCCCCTTTCTTAGACCAGCCACAGAATGTCTAGGAGCCAGCAGAGGGTCAGCCACACTGCAGCTGATCTGCTAAGAAAGGAAGCCTGCTACCTTGAGTGGTATCCACCCGTGTTTTTCCATCTGAGCCTTTCATCCTCCCGTGTGACAACTTGCTCTAAATCTTCACCCCCTAGGAGGTGAGCTGACTCCTGGGAAGTCAGGTTATAGGAACACTGCCCTAGAGCTGACAGAGACTTGATTTTCAGGATCAAAGGTCTTTCAGAGGAGTTTACCAACACTTTGGTTTTGTCCAAGAGGCTGTGCTTTGCGGATAGACAAGTTGCTGGATAGACAAGAAGAAAGTAGCAGTGACAATGGTGATTACATGTCATTGTATATGAAGAGCTTGGCACTTGTATTAAGTACTATGCATGCATTTAATCTTCATAATAACTCATATAATATATATTATGAGTTTTAATTTTACAGTTGAAGAAACGATATTCAGAAAAGTATAAGATGTGCCCAAGTGCATATAACTAGGAAGGGGAGGGCTAGGAATTAAAATATAATCTGCCTATTTCTAGAGCTTCTGAGTATGACAGTAATTTTCTGCCTTGAATCTCTCATCTCTGTGTCTTTCTGTCTTTTTCTCTGTACACACACACACACACACACACA
>SJYX01007414.1:346223-379790 GCA_006410675.1 Oreotragus oreotragus
GCAAAAAAAAAAAAAAAAAACAAAAAAAACAAAAACCCCAAAACCTAAACAACCTGATTGAAAAATGGACAGAACACTTGAATAGAAACTTTTACAAAGAAGGTGTCAGATAACTAATGGGCACATGAAAAGACGCTCAGCATCACTTCTCATCAGGGAAATGCAAATCAAAACCACAATGAGATTGTCTTATGCTTGTTAAAATGACTGTCATTAAAAAGGAAACAAATAACAAGCATTGGCAAGGATGTGGAGTAAAGGGAACCCTAGTGCATTGTTGGTGGGAATGTAAATTGGTACAGACACTGTGGAAAACAGTATGAAAATTCCTCAAGAAATTAAAAATAGAATGACCATATGATCTAGCAATTCTACTCCTGGGTATTCAAAGAAAATGAGGTACCATTTCACGCCAGTCAGAATGGCTGTGATCCAAAAGTCTATAAGAAATTAATGCTGGAGAGGGTGTGGAGAAAAGGGAACCCTCTTACACTGTTGGTGGGAATGCAAACTAGTACAGCCACTATGGAGAACAGTGTGGAGATTCCTTAAAAAACTGCAAATAGAACTGCCTTATGACCCAGCAATCCCACTGCTGGGCATACACACCGAGGAAACCAGAATTGAAAGAGACACATGTACCCCAATGTTCATTGCAACACTGTTTGTAATAGCCAGGACATGGAAACAACATAGATGCCCATCAGCAGACGAATGGATGAGAAAGCTGTGGTACATATACACAATGGAGTATTAGTCAGCCATTAAAAAGAATACATTTGAATCAGTTCTAATGAGGTGGATAAAACTGGAGCCGATTATACAGAGTGAAGTAAGCCAGAAAGAAAAACACCAATGCAGTATACTAACGCATATATATGGAATTTAGAAAGATGGTAATGATAACCCTGTATGCGAGACAGCAAAAGAGACACAGATGTATAGAACAGTCTTTTGGACTCTGTGGGAGAGGGAAAGGCTGGGATGATTTGGGAGAATGGCATTGAAACACGTACAATATCATATAAGAAATGAATCGCCAGTCTAGGTTCGATTCAGGGTGCAGGATGCTTGGGGCTGGTGCACTGGGATGACCCAGAGGGATGGTATGGGGAGGGAGGAAAGAGGGGGATTCAGGTTGGGGAACACGTGTACACCTGTGGCAGATTTATGTTGACGTATGGCAAAACCAATACAATATTGTAAAGTAAAAAAAAAAAAATAATAAAATCTGAAAAGAAAATGAAACACCAACTGGAAAAGATCTATGTGCCACTATGTACACTGCAGCATTATTTACAGTAGCCAAGATATGGATACAACATATGTGCCCATCAGTAGAGGACAGGATAAGGAAGATGTGGTATATGTGTACAGTGGAGTCCTACTCAGCCATCAAAAGAATGAAATTTTGTCATTGGTGAAAACATGGATGGACCTAGAGGGAATCGTGCTAAGTGAAATAAGTCAGACAAGAGAAAGGCAGACACTATATGCTTTCACTTATATGTGGAATCTCAAAAGCAAACGAACAAGCATGACTAAACAGAAACAGGGTCATATATACAGAGAATAAGCAGGTGGTTGCTGGAGGGGAGGATGTGGGAGGAAAGAAATAAGTGAGGGAGATTGGGAAGTACAGACTTCCAGTTACAGAAGAAATACGTTGATGGTATGGAATGTGCAGCCTAGGAAACAGAGTCAGTAATTACATCATCTCTTAGTACAGTAACTAGGCTTATTATTACTACTTACCATGTTAATCATTCTAGTGAAAAGATAAATAAGTTCTAGGGATGTAGTGTACAACATGATACAGTTCACATTGTTATACATTATATGTGAAAGTTACCAGAATAAATCCTGAGTTCTCATCAAATGGGAAAAAATCCCTTTTTTCTATTTCTTTCATGTTTGTCTTTATGAGTTGATGGATGGTCACTAAACTTGTAGTGGTGATCATTTATGATGTGTATAAGTTAAATCATTGTGCTATGCACCACAAACATTCCTAAAATGTCAAGATCTAATTTTTTGTTAGTTTTCATTCATGTTTTCTAGGTACTACACAGTGCTGCTATTTCCGTATCTCACATTCTCCTCTTCCTTTTACATTTTTTTCCCCTCCTTTACATTTTTCCCCTCCTAGAGTACCTCTTCGGAGAAGGAAATGGCAACCCACTCCAGTGTTCTTGCCTGGAGAATCCCAGGGATGGGGGAGCCTGGCGGGCTGCCGTCTATGGGGTCACACAGAGTCGGATGCGACTGATGCGATTTAGCAGCAGCAGCAGCAGCAGCAGAGTACCTCTTTGAGGACTTTCTATTTATTTATGTATATTTTTACTGCATTGGGTCTTTGCTGCAGTTTGCCGGTTTCTCTAGTTGCAAAGCATGGGCTTAGTTGCCCCACAACACGTTGGATCTTAGCTTCCCGATCAGAGGTCAAACACATCTCCCTTGCATTGAAAGGCAGATTCTCAACCACTGGACCACTAGGGAAGTCCCAATGGGTTTAAGGCAGATTCTCAACCACGGGACCACTAGGGAAGTCCCAATGGGTTTCTTTTTAAAGATTAATTATCTGATTTCTATGAGATCAGGAAGGTCTGAAAAGCATCTTGTTCAATACTTGTTTAGTGATTTGGTTGGGTATAGATGTCAGAGTTTAAAAATTAGAAATTTGGAGACAGTTGTAATGTCTTTCAGCATCCATTGCTGATGAGAAATTTGATTTTTTTTTCTCTGACTGTAGAAGTGTTGCAGGAAGGGAGACTATTTCCAGGGCCCAAAATGGGGCTTTTGTCTAACACTCAGAAATGAACTGTCGGAGGAGACACATGTGCTGACAAAGCAAGAGATTTTATTGGGAAAGGGCACCCGGGCAGAGAGCAGTAGGGTAAGGGCACCCAGGAGAACTGCTCTGCCTCTGGCTCCCAGTCTCAGGTTTTATGGTGATGGGATTAGTTTCCGGGTTGTCTTTGGCCAATCATTCTAACTCAGAGTCCTTCCTGGTGGCGCATGCCTTGTTCAGCCAAGATGGATGCCAGAGATAGGGCACCCGGGCAGAGAGCAGTAGGGTAAGGGCACCCAGGAGAACTGCTCTGCCTCTGGCTCCCAGTCTCAGGTTTTATGGTGATGGGATTAGTTTCCGGGTTGTCTTTGGCCAATCATTCTAACTCAGAGTCCTTCCTGGTGGCGCATGCCTTGTTCAGCCAAGATGGATGCCAGAGAGAAGGATTTTGGGAGGTGGTCAAACAGGTGGTGTCTCCTTTTGACCTTTCCCGAAATCTTTTGGTTGGTAGAGGCTTATTAGTTCCCTGTTCCTCAATAGGACCTCCTGCATCTCATGCAAATACTTACTATGGTGCCTGGCCAGGGTGGGCATTTTCAATCAATGTGCTTCCCCTAACAGAAGCTTTTATGATTCCTCTTTGTTCTAGGACATTTGAAGTTCCCTAAGTGGATTTTCCCTCCACAGATTTTGATGATCATTTGAATCAATTTGAAATTGCTTTTTTTTTTTTTTTTTCAGTTTAAGAAAATGTTCTTCTAGCTTCATCTTGGCATCTAGTCCTAACTAGTCTATTATTCAGTCTAATTACTGAATTTTTTGCCCACTAATATGTTTACTTTCATAAAATTATTTTTTTCTTCGCTTCCTTTCCCCAGATCAGATGTCTATTTTTGTTTTTGGAAGACACAATTTTTGTTCTGTCTGAAGATACTTATTAGAATAATTTCAAAGTGCTCTTCCTTGATCAGCTCTAATTTCTGTGGAGTCAAATACTGTTTTTATTTTCCATTTGGGGCTTTCTTTCTTTGTGCTATAACTTTTCCCCAAATATCTCAGGATCCTTAGTTGTTGGTTCAATTTCATGAATGAACAGATACTTTCCTGTGCCCCCTACCATGTTTTTTTTTTTTTTTTTTCAGTTTAAGAAAATGTTCTTCTAGCTTCATCTTGGCATCTAGTCCTAACTAGTCTATTATTCAGTCTAATTACTGAATTTTTTGCCCACTAATATGTTTACTTTCATAAAATTATTTTTTTCTTCGCTTCCTTTCCCCAGATCAGATGTCTATTTTTGTTTTTGGAAGACACAATTTTTGTTCTGTCTGAAGATACTTATTAGAATAATTTCAAAGTGCTCTTCCTTGATCAGCTCTAATTTCTGTGGAATCAAATACTGTTTTTATTTTCCATTTGGGGCTTTCTTTCTTTGTGCTATAACTTTTCCCCAAATATCTCAGGATCCTTAGTTGTTGGTTCAATTTCATGAATGAACAGATACTTTCCTGTGCCCCCTACCATGTGCTTTGCCTCTTGTGGATTTTAGCTTCTGCCCTGGTGGATAAGTCCTTCACCCTGCCAACGGCCTGACAATTTTTTTTTTTAAGTCTTTATTGAATTTGTTACAGTATTGCTTCTGTTGTTTTCTGTTTTCTTTCTTTCTTTTTACTTTCTGGCCAAGAGGCATGTGGGATGGAACCCACACCCGCTGCATTGGAAGGAAAAGTCTTAATCACTGGACCACCAAGGAAGTCCTAAAGGCCTGCCACTCCTCTCCATAGTTCTGCCTTGGGGCTTTTGAAACCTGCTGGACAGCATGGAAACGTGGGTTGGGTATTGCCTCCAGGAGCATTCCTCATCAGTTGCATCAGTGGAGGGGGCAGATATGCTTCAGCTTCCTGTTCTTCAAGGGTGCAATTCTGTTCCCAAGAGGATCCTGGCAGGATGGATTCCTAATCACCTACAGTAGCAACCCTCAAATTATACACTCTTTTTCAGTCTTCTCATTCCCGACTCATTCTGTCTGTTCATGCCTGCTGCCTGAAATCATCTCCTACATATGTACCTGCACCTATGTTCTTGTATCAAGTTCAACAGTGATTAGTACACCTGGAAGACTAGACATTTCCCTGGAGCTCTGTAGATCCCCCTCTCCCATACCCGCCTCTTCCTTGGATGAGAGGACTGCCTTTGAGTTCTGCTATACCATGGGATGTTTTGATAGGCAGTGTCTTTGTAGGGTGCCTAGACAGAGAACAGTTTGCTGGGCTACCACAGGAGCCTAATAGAAAGCTTTCTGCTGGGGAGTAGGGGGCACATGTCCAGTGCTATAAAGAACAATATTGCATAGGAACCTGGAATGTTGGGTCCATGAATCATGATAAATTAGAAGTGGTCAAACAGGAGATGGCAAGAGTGAACATTGACATTTTAGGAATCAGTGAGATAAAATGGACTGGAATGGGTGAATTTAATTCAGATGACTGTTATATATACTACTGTGGACAAGAATCCCTTAAAAGAAATGGAGTACCCCTCAGTCAACAAGAGAGTCCGAAATACAGTACTTGGATACAATCTCCAAAATGACAGAATGACCTCTGTTTTTTTTTTTTTCAAGGCAAACCATTCAGTATCACAGTAATCCAAGTCTATGCCTCAACCACTAATGCCAAAGAAGCTAAACAGTTCTATGAAGACCTAAAAGACCTTCTAAAACTAACACTCAAAAAAGATGTCCTTTTCATCATGTGGGACTAAAATGCAAAAGTTAGAAGTCAAGAGGTAACTGGGGTAACAGGCAAATTTGGCCTTGGAGTACAAAATGAAGCAGGGAAAAGGCTAACCAAGATTTGCCAAGAGAATGCACTGGTCATAGCAAACACCCTCTTCCAACAGCACAAGAGAAGACTCTACACATGGACAGCACCAGATATTCAATACAGAAATAGGATTGATTATATTCTTTGCAGCCAAAGATAGAGAAACCCTATACAGTCACCAAAACAAGATCAGGCACTGTCTGTGGCTCAGATCATGAACTCCTTATTACCAAATTTAGACTTATATTGAAGAAGGTACAGAAAACCACTAGACCATTCAGGTATGACTTAAACTATTCAGGTATCCCTTACGATTATACAATGGAAGTGACAAATGGATTCTAGGGATTAGATCTGATAGACAGAGTTCCCGAAGAACCATGAATGGAGTTTATGACACTGTACAGGAGGCAGTGATTAAAACCATCCCCAACAAATGCAAAAAGGCAAAATGGTTGTTGAGGAGGCCTTACAAATAGCTGAGAAAATAAGAGAAGCAAAAGACAAAGGAGAAAAGGAAAGATACACCCATTCAAAGACAGAGTTCCAAAGAATAGCAAGAAGAGAATTAAAATAAAGCCTTCCTCAGTGATCAATGCAAAGAAATAGAGGAAAGCAATAGAATGGGATAGACGAGAGATCTCGTCAAGAAAAAAAGAGATACCAAGGGAGCACTACATGCTTGCTCCTTGGAAGAAAACCTACAACCAACATAGATAGCATATTAAAAAGCAGATGCATTACATTACCAACAAATGTCCATCTAGTCAAAAATATGGTTTTTCCTGTAGTTGTGTATGGATGTGAGAGTTGGACTATAAAGAAAGTTGAGTGCCGAAGAACTAATGCTTTTGAACTGTGGTGTTGGAGAAGACTCTTGAAAGGCCCTTGGACCGCAAGGAGATCAAACCAGTCTGTTATAAAGGAAATCAGTCCTGAATATTCATTGGAATGACTGAAGCTGAAGCTGAAACTACAATACTTCGGCTGCCTGATGTGAAGAACTGACTCATTTGAAAAGACCCTGATGCTGGGAAAGATTGAAGGCAGGAGGAGAAGGGGATGACAGAGCATGAGATGGTTGGATGGCATCACCAACTTGATGGACGTGAGTTTGATCAGGCTGTGGGTGTTGGTGATGGACAGGGAAGCCTAGCATGCTGCAGTCCATAGGGTTGCAAAGAGTCTGACAACTGACTGACTAAACGGAACTGAACTAGTGGGCATGTCGGTGCTTTTGCCTTTAGAAGGAGTTATTTATTTATTCATTTATTTAGTTTTGTCTTCGTTGTTTGGAGTGTAAGTCCAGAGTTATCTCTGTCTCACCCTGCTTCTTTCAGGCTCCAGGATCCATGCACATTGCCTTCTTTTTTAGAGAGAAATCCACCCTGACATTCTAAACTACTGTTTGCTATACGTGCTCTTTAAACATGGAGAGGAAGTGGGACAGGAAGAAAACTGTTTTTCTGACCAAGCACCTAATTAATTACTGTGCTGAGTAGCCTAGGGCATAAGCCCTCCTCAGCATAAGCTGATAAAGTTTGAAGCTTCTCTGAGACTCCGTTTTGAAATAGATCTCTTGCTCCCAATGCTGTGATGATACTTTCAGTTGTGATTTTGTGTTTCATTTGTCCTGTCAATGTCTTGTATTTGTTTTCTCTCTTCTAGACCTTTCTCCAATTTTCTGGTCCATTGATGGCTCCCCTTCTTGTTTCCAGCATGAGTGTTTGTGCAACCTATTTAAATAGATCAGGTAGTGGGTATACCTGTATTTTTAAGTTAGATCCATCATTTGAAATAATTTCTATCATTTAGATGAGGCCACAGACACAGAGCCTCAGAATCCAGACTTGAGCTCACTTCTTATTCTTACGTTGTGCCTTTTTGTTTCATCATTTCACTCAGCTCTGAGTGCAGTTGAGGCAAACTTCGTACGGAAAGGGGGTCATATGTGGAAAGAAACCACAGGGAATCAAAGGGAACTCAAAGAGGGGAAATTATAGGAAAAACAAAACAAGATCTCTCATATCAGTGGTCTGACAGTAGTGGATAGCTTGCTTCCTATCCTTGCCACTTCTTTAAAATGAAATCTCTGTTTAAAGGAAACACACTTAATATGTCTGGCCTCATTGGCAGTTGAAATTCAAGAACCTTGAGTTGTGACAATTGACTGAGATAACGTTGTGGTACTGGGAGGGAATTATGAAACCAGAAGCACTTCACCTTCTCCTAGTCAAATGGACTCCGGTCCAGTTCAGTTCAGGACAGTCGCTCTAGAGTGTATCTTGGTCCAGTAATTGTTACAAGTTATCCTGAGGGCCAGACTGGATTCCACCTAAGGTTTGGTTTTCAGTAGTGTTGACCTGGGAAGGGCACACGCACATACAAAGAGTTCCTCCAAGACAGACTCTCCCACTTGACGGTCACCAGACATTGTTCCTGAGTATAGATCTGTCTATTGTAGCAGTAGCTGATTTGTTGCTCATATGTTCATACTTCTACAGGGCTGTGTCTTTTGAGAGAAGCTGTTACTCTAATGCACCTAACTAGAACAGATAGAGCCTCAAAGTTTCATTCTTTATTATTATTACTTTCAAATATTTATTTATTTGGCTGCATTGGGTCTTAGTTGTGGCAAGTGGGATCTTTACTTGTGGTGTGCAGCGTTTTTAGATCTGGCGTGCAAACTCTTAATTGTGGCATGTGGGACCTAGTTCTCTAATCAGACATTGAATCCAGCACCATCACCCCCCACATTGGGAGTGTGGAGTCTTTGCCACAGGACCACCAGGGATATCCCTATCCTTTATTATTTGCTGAAGATCCTGATCTAAGATTCTCAGGGCAGAGCATGGTGTTTGGGTTTAAGTTATTAAATCCCATCCTGATGGTTGGCTTAGATCTGGCTTTTGTCTTCATTTTCTTGCACAGAGATCTTGCTTTTTATTTATTTATTTATCTGAAGAGTCCTGAGAAATCCATTCTGGAGGGCCTAGTGTTGGCTGTATGTTCAAAAAGGGGAGCTGTGGGTCTTATTTTGAACCTGCATATGTTACAGTGCCCTATTTCAATTTGTCAAAGCAGTTCAGCTACTTTGTTTTGCCCTTGTTGGCTTCATCCTCATGAGACTGGATATGCATCTTCTCTGTGTTGAGTTCTGAGATGGTGAGCTTCCAGGCCTCCATCACAGCATCATGTACTCATCTATGTAGGGCCTGGTACACTTTATCTGGATACCTCTAAGCCCATTAATACCAATGTGCATCCCACTCACAGGCCACAACTGGCACGCTCAGCCCTTGTTCCACTCGTTAATTGCTCCTGCTCAGTCCCCTTGACTTGGCTGCAGTGTTTTTTATAAGACCTGCCCATGTTCACCAGAGGGATCCTTACCTTTGCAGACTATTTTAAGAGGTATCACTTTGCACCCAGATAATGAACATCTCATGGGTTCTAGAAACTGGCAGGGCCATGTTTCTCTCATATTCAGAAGAGTCTTATTGGTATCGATCTGCAGTTCCATTTGGTTCTCAAGTAGGAACTTCCATCAGAGAAAGAAGCTGTCCCTGCCTCTCATGAATCATTGAGAGAAGGAAAGCAGAAGAGATGAAAGGTTGGCGTCACAATGACAGTAGGCTATTACAGACAGGTGAAGAGCCTTTTCTTAAGTTTTCTACCCCCAACTGCTGTTCAAGTCATCTAAAAGGGACCCTCCCTGAAACTGATTTAATTCTCAGGAGGAATGAAGAGACATTTAAAGGGCAAGCCAACTTCATAAAATGACATTAAAAAGTTTTAAAGTAGTGTTTTGTTCTAAAGGGTGTTTGCAAATGTCAGAGGTAACATATTGATCACAGCCCTAGCTGCTCTTGCTCAGGGATGCCTACCTGCCTTTGGTTTAACTAATGCTATTGAACCGTGCTCTTCATTTGAATTATCTCAACTATCTCTTGTTGTTTGCCTAAACTTTCCTGGCCCACTGAAATCTATCCACAAACGAACAAAGTGAAGTAACCTGAATGTCGCTCAGTCGTGTCTGACTCTTTGCGACCCCATGGACTATACAGTCCATGGAATTCTCCAGGCCAGAATATTGGAGTGGGTAGCCTTTTCCTTCTCCAGGGGGTCATCCCAACTCAGGGACTGAGCTCAGGTCTCCCACTAGCAGGCAGATTCTTTACCAGCTTTTCCTGAGCCACAAGGGAAGCCTAAGTCTACTGGAGTGGGTATCCTATCCCTTCTCCAGAGGCTCTTCCTGACCTAGGAATTGAACCGGGGTCTCCTGCATTGCAAGTGGATTCTTTACCAACTGAGCTATCAGGGAAACCCTACAAATGAACAAAAGATGGTATTAAATCTGTGATGTTTATACTTCTTGTGCTACTTAACTTCTCTTGTAAATTGCATAAAGTCTTGAAAGTGGCAATGGAAGTTAGTTGCCCTACACGTACCTGAGATGTATTACAGGCTCCTGGACAATGTTGAAAGTTAGTTGCTTCATCTGAGGATGTGATTATGAGTACCTAAAAAATGAAAAAGCCACTTTGAAAGGAGACACATATTCCCCTTTAAGTTGAGCTGAGGGCCAAACCTCTCTCATATTTCCTGGGCTCTGGCCTCCATGGTAAACATATTTCTGATACCTTCGTGATACTTATCAACCATTAGTAGGAGCCAAGAATATTGTGGAGGAAGTTGGTATCATCTTAACAAACACTGTCTTGAATGAATTCTTGAATCTCTCTGAACTCATGTTCCCCATTTCCAAACAATGGAGACCGTAATAAATGCTTTGACTTCAGGGTCACACTAAAGCCCCAAGGAAATGAGAACAGTGCGCGTGTGGCATAATTTACAGCTTAAAGGGCTTTGTAATACCTGGGGAGGCTGAAGCTGATCACTTCCCTTCTCATTTTTAGGACCATTCAGAATCTAGACATGAGATGTGTTCACAGCCTTTAATTTAGCCAGGCAGTGTGTATGAGCCCTAAATTATGTGTGCTCACTTAGAGCAGCACATGCCAACTGCTCCCGTAGCTGTGGGCTGAACTCCCAGTGTGGCCACAGACCAAAGCCTGCCTAATTCATCAGCAGAGCAAAACCACTAGCAAGTAAGAGGTCGCTATTTTACAGACTTTGTCTAGTGTAATAAGATCTTGTTCGTTTTAGGGGAGGGAGTAGCTACTTAGTTTTGTTATAAAAGTGATAATATGCTCATGGTAAACAAATTTATAATCCTGATGAAGTGAGTAACGTGAAAATTAAAAATCCTTCCCCTGACCCCGATCTCACTCTCCAGGGAAAGTCGCTGTTAATGGGTTCATGTATATCCCGCTAGATATTGTCTATTGTAATAGGGATGAACAGCTATTCACACTCTANGCCACAAGGGAAGCCTAAGTCTACTGGAGTGGGTATCCTATCCCTTCTCCAGAGGCTCTTCCTGACCTAGGAATTGAACCGGGGTCTCCTGCATTGCAAGTGGATTCTTTACCAACTGAGCTATCAGGGAAACCCCACAAATGAACAAAAGATGGTATTAAATCTGTGATGTTTATACTTCTTGTGCTACTTAACTTCTCTTGTAAATTGCATAAAGTCTTGAAAGTGGCAATGGAAGTTAGTTGCCCTACACGTACCTGAGATGTATTACAGGCTCCTGGACAATGTTGAAAGTTAGTTGCTTCATCTGAGGGTGTGATTATGAGTACCTAAAAAAAAAAAAAAAAAAAAAAAAAGGCACTTTGAAAGGAGACATATATTCCCCTTTAAGTTGAGCTGAGGACCAAACCTCTCTCATATTTCCTGGGCTCTGGCCTCCATGGTAAACATATTTCTGATACCTTCGTGATACTTATCAACCATTAGTAGGAGCCAAGAATATTGTGGAGGAAGTTGGTATCATCTTAACAAACACTGTCTTGAATGAATTCTTGAATCTCTCTGAACTCATGTTCCCCATTTCCAAACAATGGAGACCGTAATAAATGCTTTGACTTCAGGGTCACACTAAAGCCCCAAGGAAATGAGAACAGTGCGCGTGTGGCATAATTTACAGCTTAAAGGGCTTTGTAATACCTGGGGAGGCTGAAGCTGATCACTTCCCTTCTCATTTTTAGGACCATTCAGAATCTAGACATGAGATGTGTTCACAGCCTTTAATTTAGCCAGGCAGTGTGTATGAGCCCTAAATTATGTGTGCTCACTTAGAGCAGCACATGCCAACTGCTCCCGTAGCTGTGGGCTGAACTCCCAGTGTGGCCACAGACCAAAGCCTGCCTAATTCATCAGCAGAGCAAAACCACTAGCAAGTAAGAGGTCGCTATTTTACAGACTTTGTCTAGTGTAATAAGATCTTGTTCGTTTTAGGGGAGGGAGTAGCTACTTAGTTTTGTTATAAAAGTGATAATATGCTCATGGTAAACAAATTTATAATCCTGATGAAGTGAGTAACGTGAAAATTAAAAATCCTTCCCCTGACCCCGATCTCACTCTCCAGGGAAAGTCGCTGTTAATGGGTTCATGTATATCCCGCTAGATATTGTCTATTGTAATAGGGATGAACAGCTATTCACACTCTTCTGCACCTTTTCTTCCCCCCTTAAATATATATAAAAATATATATTTCATATATATGTGATTGTACATGTATGCATGTACAGAATCTACTTTATATTTTAATGGCTATATATCTTATCACATGCATATCATGTAATGTATTCAACTAGTTTCCTGTTGAGGTACAGTAGGTTTTAAAAAATTTTATTTATTGATTTATTGGGCATACAGTGCAGCATGCAGGATCTTAGTTCCCTGATCATGGATCAAACCTGTGTCCCCTGCAGCAGAAGCATGGACTCTTAACCACTGGATCAGCAGGGAAATCCCTTCAAATTTTTTTATGTGTTACTAAATCTGTAAATACCCTTGAACACATAATTGATATTATTTTGTAAGTTGAGTAAAAGCCATACTTTTTATTGCTGCTGATTTTTTATGTAGAAATTTTCAAAGCTATAGTAAAGTTGAAAGAAAAGCATAACTTCCAGATTTCCTTTACCTAGAGTACCAAAGGTAAACACTTTACCATTTTTGCTTTCTCTCTTTCTCTCTAACTATGTGTTGGCATTTATACATCCTGCAGAACTGTTTGAATGTAAGTTTAACACATTATGTCATGTCACTGCTAAATACTTCACCATGGCCTAAGAACTAGGCCACTCTCCTATATAACCATAATGCCATAGACATATCCTAGGAATTCAACATGAAATTATCAATATGATAATATTACCTAGTGTATAGCTGATATTCAGATTTTCTCATTATTTAAAAAAATGTTCTTTATAGCAATTATTATTGCTCTTCACATCAGATCCAGGCATTTCATTCACTTGGCATGTTTCTTTCTGTGTGTGTGTCAGTCATTCAGTCGTGTCTGACTCTCTGCAACCCCATGGACTGTAGCCCACCAGGCTCCTCTGTCCAGAATTCTCCAGGCAGGAATACTGGAGAGGGTAGTCTTTCCCTTTTTCAGCAGATCTTCTTGACCCAGAGATCCAACTCAGGCTTCCTGCACTGCAGGCAGATTCTTTATCATCTGAGCTACCAGGGAAGCCTCCTTCAATCTAGGACAGTTCTCTGGATATTTCATGTTGTTGCTATCATGACCATAACTTGCTTGAAATGTTTAGGCCAGTTATTTATAGAACATCCCACCGTCTGGACTTTTCTCTTTTTGTCCCCTCAGGGTTAGATTCAAGCTAAAAGCTTCTTGCAAGAATATTGCATAAACGATGTTGTTACTTCTCATTGCATCCCATCAGGAGGCAATGGGATTTCAGGTTCTAGGATTATTGAAGATGACTCACTTAAGAGGGTTTTTCCAGCTCACTTCATCATAGTTTATATCCTTATAACTGATGAGATATCTATGTGATCATTTTGAGATGTGTGGTTCTCTTGCTCCTCTGCAACCTTTATTCTTTTGTTTTCTGTTGATGATCACTACCGGAATTAATCATCATGTTCTAGCCACAAAATGGTGATTTTATTCTTCTGTCATAACTGTTTTGGTGCCACTCATGGATGCTTATGTTGTAATTCATTCACATGCCTAAGTTATACTAATTTTTCCAGTGGAAGCATTGTCTCCCTTTTTAAATTTTATTTATTGTTGGCCGCACTGGATTTTTGTGTTTGTTTTGCTTCATGAGGGCTTTCTCTAGTTGCCGTGAGCAGGAGGGGCTCTTCACTGTGGTTCGTGGGCTTCTCAGCAGGGGCTTCTCTCGTAAGAGCAAAGCTCTAGGGCACTTAGCCTTCAGTAGTTGAAGCAAATGCGCTCAGTAGTTGCAGCTCACGGGCTTTTAGTTGCTTGATGGCATGTGGAATTTTTCTAGACCAGGGATCGCAACTGGGTCCCCACATTGGCAGGTGGATTCTTATCCACTGGACCACCTGATAAGTCCTGGAAGCACTGTCTCTTGTGTCCTATGTCCTGGCTATGTTTCCTTGCTATCTAGCACAAGCTGTCCTGGGATTAGATTGCCATTTCCTCGTTCTAAACCTGGAACCCCTGGCCGCTCCACAGGGTCCTGGATCTCTTTACATGGGAATCATTTTTTGGAATCAATATCTGACTGCTTTTGGTATGCTCATTGCCACTGTAGTATTCTTGTTTCCAGGCCCCTGATTCAGAGAACTATAGCCTATAGGCTATATCCTGCCTATGGCCTATTTTTGTGCAGCCTGTGAGCTAAGAATGATTTTAACATTCTTAAAGGGTTGCAAAAGCAAAACAAAATATAACAAACACAAGCAAACATACAAAGAAATATTTTTTAAAAAGAAGAGTGTGTAACAGATATTGTATATTGCCCTTGAAGCCTAAAGAATTCATTAAGTGTCTCTTTATTAAAAAAATTTTTGTTTCCAATCAATGTTTCTCAGCATATAGAGCTAAGGAAATATATTTTGAAAGTAATGTTGAGCATACTATTACCACCAATTCAATTTCAGCACCGTAAGTTTTTTGTGACTTTCCCCCATTATGCATTTTTAACTACCTTTTTGCAAAGAAAACCAGTTTTCCAACAAAATTATATATTTACTCATTTGTTCTTTCCTGGAATACATACCAAGTGATTTCAAAAATACATCAATACTGTAGACAGGGTACTGAGTTCAAGTTATTCAATTAATTCCTTTTCCCCTGTAGTTATTTGATCAATGTGACATATGCTAGATTCCCTTGTTTTTGTTTGTATTTGCTACCTCAATAAGGTGAGTCCCACAGATTTTTTTTTTTGGTTTCCCAGTTTTTCATGTTGTACTTCAGTCTATTAACGTGAAATAACATTATGTCTAAAAACTGTATTTATCTTCATTTTTAAAAAAATGCCTTATTGCTAAAAAATGCTGTCCATCATCTGAGCCTTCAGTAAGCCATCGTCTTTTTGCTGGGGGAGGGTCTTGCCTGAATGTGGATGGCTGCTGACTGAGCAGGGTGGTGGTTGCTGAAGTTTTGGGTGGCTGTCTTATTCTTAAAATAGGGCAGCAACAAAGTTTGCTCCATTGATTGACTCTTTCTTTCATGAACAGTTTCTCTAGAGCATGCAATGCTATTTGATAACATTTTACTCACAGTAGAACTTCTTTCAAATTGGCGTCAACTTTTATTCACAGAACTTCTTTCAAATTGGAGTCAACTTTCTCAAACTCCAGCTCAGCTTTATCAACTAGGTTTCAATTCAGTTCAGTTCAGTCACTCAGTCATGTCCGACTGCAATTCATTACGCACCCATGAATCGCAGCACACCAGGCCTCCCTGTCCATCACCAACTCCCAGAATTCACTCAAACTCACGTCCATCAAGTCGGTGATGCCATCCAGCTATCTCATCCTCTGTTGTCCCCTTCTCCTCCTGCCCCAATCCCTCCCAGCATCAGAGTCTTTTCCAATGAGTCAACTCTTCGCATGAGGTGGCCAAAGTACTGGAGTTTCAGCTTTAGCATCATTCCTTCCAAAGAAATCCCAGGGCTGATCTCCTTCAGAATGGACTGGTTGGATCTCCTTGCAGTCCAAGGGACTCTCAAGAGTCTTCTCCAACACCACAGTTCAAAAGCATCAATTCTTCCGCGCTCAGCCTTCTTCACAGTCCAACTCTCACATCCATACATGATTATAGGAAAATCAACTAAGTTTACGTAATATTCTAATCCTCTGTTGTCATTTCAACAAGCTTCACAGCAGCCTCACCATCTTGAATTTACATTTCAGGAAACCACTTGCATTTGTCATCCATACGAAGCCACTCCTCATCTGTTCAAGTTTTTTCTCGAGATTGCACCAATTCAGTCACATCCTCAGGCTCCACTTCTAACTCTAGTTCTCCTGCTATTTCCACCACATCTGCAGTTACTTCCCCCACTGAAGTCTTGAAACCTCTCAGAGTCATCTATGAGGGTTCTCCTAAACTCCTGTTAATGATGATATTTTGACCTCTGCCTGTGAATCACAGATGTTCTTAGTGCCGTCTAGAATGATGAATGCTTTCCAGAAGGTTTGTAGTTGACTTTGCTCAGACCCTTTAGAGGAATCACTATCTATGACAGCTCTAGCTTCATGAAATGTATTTCTTAAGTAACAACTCTTGAATGTCAAAATGACTCCTTGATTCATGGGCTGCAGAATGGATATTATATTAGCAATCTCTTTGTACATCTCCATCAGAAGTCTTGGGTGACCAAATGCATTATCAATAAGCAGTCGTATTTTGAACAGCTATAGGGGAAGGAGTGAGATGGAGGAATGGCTTGGTCAGTAGAGCAGCTGGAACACACACAATTCATAGATTAAGTTCACTGTTTTACATAGCCGTGGTTCACCTAGCCCTCAAACAACTATAATAGTATCATCAAAAATCACTGATCACAGATCACCATAACCAACATAGAGATAATGAAAAAGCTTGAAATATTGCAAGAATTATGAAAATGTGACACAGAGACACCCCATTTAAAAAAATGCTATTAGAAATGGTGCAAATAGACTTGCAGGACACAGGGTTGCCACAAACCTTCCTTTGTAAAAAATGCAATATCTGCATGGTATTTTAAAGCAAAGTGTGATTACACAGGTGTGCCTGTATTATTTCTCATTGTGGAGGTGAAACTATAAGGTAAATTTCCAGAAGTGGGATAGCTCAAAGACTAAGTAATGAATATGCACTTTGGGCTGCTGCTGCTGCTGCTAAGTTGCTTCAGTCATGTCTGACTCTGTGCAGTCCCACAGACAGCAGCTCACCAGGCTCCCCTGTCCCTGGGATTCTCCAGGCAAGAACACTGGAGTGGGTTGCCATTGCACTTTGGGCAAACATTGCCATTTCTCACCCCCATGGGTTTTTTTTCACATTTCTTACTGCATCAGCAATCTATGAATATGCCTTTCCCAACAGACTCATCAACAGAGTGAGTTGTGCTAATCAATCTCTTGAATTTTTGCCAATTTGGTAGGTGAAAAATGATATCTCAGTTTAGTTTTGAGTTCCTTTTAATTATAAGTTGCACACATTTTCCCATGTTAAAGGACAACTTATCTCTTTTTCATGTAATGACTATTTCTGTGTTTTACTCATTTTAAAAAACCAGCTTTTAGGTAAAAGACCTTAGTTCTTAATTAATAGCACGTATAAGAGGAATCTTAATTGAATCTGGCTCCATGCACTAAAGTAAATAAAAGTTTTAATTTCTCTTGGGCACTGTGACTCAGATGAAGAGCAAATATTTTCCCTAAAATAAACAAATAATTCCTCCAACAGACAGAGCTTTGACCTTGAGTCCTTCTTTTAAGGCTCTTGCACACGCAAATAAAAGATCTTGCAATTGACAATGATCATGAATTGAGTGCGCAGGTGCTGACTGGAGGCTTTATGACAATCTAGAATGAGAAAATGTGGATCACCTCATGAAATGCACAAAGTGGGAGAATATAAATTACCTTTAAGGAACATCTAAGACTCAACACAGGTCCCTTGTAGACTAGAGCCAAAGTCGCCAAGTCCCTTGATATTTGGCAATTTCCCCGTCCTATCATAGATGCCAAAAGACCAGAGGCAAATAGCCGTAATTCATTCTAGAAAGGCCTTCCCTTCATTTCACAATGCAGTGGAAGAAATACACTTATCCGGCAAAGACTCCAAATCTAGGTGATAATAAGAAGACCTACAAGCCGTGGTGAAACAGACAGAAAATACAGTTTAAAAAATTGAAAAAAAAAAATCGTAAGCTAACATTTCAACAGGATGGCTCCCAGCTCCCTGAGAGAGACATTTTGTTTTGGGGTTGTAAAATGAGAAGAAGCTGGGAGAAGAAATTCCATCTCAAAGGAATAGAAATTCTTTCAGGAAATGGAGGTAACAACCCTATAGTCAGGAAGAACCCTATAAAGATTAGTCAAATTGAGATGAAGTTAACGTCAACTTGGTCAGACATCAGAAAAATGAAAACTAAAACCACAGTGAGATTTAACTACCATGCCACTAGAAGGGTTAGCATTTTGATTTTTAAATAAGTAAAGTACAGGAAACATCATTTTGTCGGGAACATGAAGCAACTGGAATGTCCCTAAACTGTTGGTCAGAGTGTAGCACTTCAGGAAAGTGCTTGGATATATCTGCTAAAGCTGAATATTCACATGTACCAAACCCAACAATTCTGCTCCTAGGTATATATTCAAGAAACACGTCATGTATGTGTGTGTACGGAACATCATGGAATATGTTCATAGTGAGTTTATTCATAGTAGTTGTTTTTGAAAAATAACCCACATATTAGTAGGAAATGGAAAAACTGATGATGTTATAGTCCTATAATATAGTAATGTAAGTGAATGAACACAAACATAATATCAAATGAAACAGAGCAAAACGTGGATGAGAGTATACCATGTGGTTGCATCCATATGAAATTCACAAACAGTCAGAACTAATATATAGGCATAGAAGTTGGGATTGTGGTTTGCTTTAATGAAGATAAAGCATATTTAAAAGCAGAGACATTACCAACAAAGGTCCGTCTAGTCAAAGCTATGGTTTTTCCAGTAGTCACGTATGGATGTGAGAGTTGGACCATAAAGNTCCATATGAAATTCACAAACAGTCAGAACTAATATATAGGCATAGAAGTTGGGATTGTGGTTTGCTTTAATGAAGATAAAGCATATTTAAAAGCAGAGACATTACCAACAAAGGTCCGTCTAGTCAAAGCTATGGTTTTTCCAGTAGTCACGTATGGATGTGAGAGTTGGACCATAAAGCTGAGCATTGAAGAATTGAAGCTTTTGAACTGTGGTGTTGAAGAAGACTCTAGAGAGTCCCTTGGACAGCAAGGAGAACAAACCTGTCTATCCTAAAGGAAACCAGTCCTGAATATTCATTGGAAGGACTGAGGCTGAAGCTGAAGCCCTGGGACTTTGGCCACCAGATGTGAAGAGCTGACTCATTTGAAAAGACCCTGATGCTGGGAACGATTGAAGGCAGAAGGAGGAGGGGATGATAGAGGATGAGATGGCTGGATGGCATCACTGACTCGATGCACATGAGTTTGATCAAGCTGTGGGAGTTGGTGATGGACAGGGAAGCCTGACGTGCTGCAGTCCATGGGGTCGCAAAGAGTCGGACACGACTGAGCGACTGAACTCAACTGAACTTAATGAAGATGGTGGGTCACGATGGGAGTGAGCCTGAGGGAGAGCTTCGGGTGTTTTCCAATATTCTCTCGTGATCTGACCGGTATTTATAATTGATATAAGTCGTTACCATTTGTGAAAATATACCCTTAGGCCTTGTCCATTTTTCTGTATGTGTGTGATAGCACAAAAATGAACTTGCTGAGTCTAAGAATTCTTATTCCTACATTGGAAAAAAAAATTCACATTCTCATTTTTTAAAATCAGCTTTTAGGTACAAGACCTTAATTCCTAATTAATAGCACGTATAAGAGGAATCTTAACTGAATCTGGCTCCATGAAGATTGTTAATTGTTGTTAACTCAGGACAATCTAGACCCAGATTTTAAGTGAAAAACAGCCAAGGACTGTCAGCTCATTTTTATCATAAGCAGGCAGGCTACTTGTGCATAAAAAAAGTCCAGTTCTTGAGTAATCATCACCTTAACTTGTTTTACAAACGTGGCGCCGTCACTCCACCAGGGAAGGTGATGATAACTGTCTCTTTTGTTGTTACTATTGTTTTATTGTAGGCATTCTAAAATTAGAGGCAAATAACTTCTGGAGCTTGGAGTTTGTTGCAGTTTCTCACTTTGCTTATTTTAAGCTATAACATTACAGTGGAAGTAGAGCACTTCCTAGTTTTCCTTTCAGATGCTCCCAATAAAATAACACTGGAATCCTCCCCATCCCCCCGCCTTTGTTTCTTTCACTATCTTTAGAGAAAGAACATTGGCTCATATCAGAAAAGTATGGTTCAAATTCTACATCTTTAACTTTGTTACATGTGCTTTGTGAGTAATAATAGCATTTTGACTAATGGTTTCCTTACTAATATGTAGATAAAACAATCTCTTTTCAAGATGAATGTGAATTTTTAAATGATATTGTTTTAACCCTCCTGGCTATGACTCCATCTATACCTTAGAAATAATGGTGTGGTTTGGGATGGTGAGAAGGGATGGGGATTAAATATTTGTCTTTTAAAGGAAAGCTGTCAATTCCTGGCTGTCTTTTGTATGTGTGCCTCTCCAATACCCCAGTTAGTATTTACAATCCAAATGAAAATGCCTTCCACGGCTTGAAGGAGGCAGACCCAACTAGACCATCATCTTCCTCCGGTTTTCCACACTTCTATTAAATTTTATGTGAAGGAGGACATTGTTTCACATTTGATGAACATTTAGGAGGTTAACTAACACGTGTTTATGGTACCTTATTCCCCCAAGTTACATTCTGCTAATAATGTGTGTGTACAAACTTACCAGTAGCCCAATTATAATCCAATCATTTGTTCATTTCATTCAACACACATGCCTAAAGCTAGATACTGTGGTGGGCACTCAGATTTCTACCACCAACTCCAGAAGTTCAGCAGCAGCTTTGAGGTAAAAACAGATAAGTAAATGAAAAACAAATAAAAAGTAAATAAGCCAAAGATTACTTATCAAGGTGGCCTTCAAGTTTCTTCAGCTTGGCTAAACTTTACTGAGGTTTCTTCTTGACCATAACCCCTTTCCCTATGTTTTAGGTCCTTTCAGATGTAAACCTTCTTCCAATCTCCTCCAGTTTTATAGCCAGGACTGTCTCAGTGACCTTTGAAATGTAATTAGGAAGATAGGGTCCCTGTTGCCTGGAATCCATGGGAAGGTAGAAGCTTAAATGGATAAGTAACAAATGCTTATCTCTTATACAGAGAAAAATGTAATCTGAAAAGATATATGTACACCAGTGTTCACTGCAGCACTGTTTACAATAGCCAGGACATGCAAGAAACCTAAATGTCCATCAGTGGAGAAATGGATAAAGAAGATATGATACATACAGTGGAATATTAGCCACAAAAATGAAATAATGCCATCTGCAGTGATATGGATGGACCTCAAGACTGTCATACTGAATGAAATAAGACAGCGAAAGGCAAATATCATTTGGTATTGCTTATATATAGAATCTGTAAAAATGATACAAACGAACCTATTTACAAAACAGAATTAGAGTCACAGATGTAGAAAACAAACATTGTTACCAACAGGGAAAAGGGGAGAGGGGTAAATTTGGAGATTGAAATTGATATAGAGTGTAGGTAACCAGCAAGGACCTATCGTATAGCACAGGGAACACTACTCAGCACTTGGTAATGATATATGCAGGGATAGAGTCTAAAAAGGAGTGGATTTATGTATACAAGTACGGATTCACTTTGCTGTACAGCAGAAACTAACACAATGTTGTATAGCAGCTATAATAAAATTTAATAATAATTGAAAAAACAAAAGCAGGTGGCCTAATCACCTTGACCAACCTCCATCCTCAAGTTCTCCAGCACTTTTCCATCTCTGGCCCCAACTGCTTAAAAACTCCCCTCCCTTTTGTTTCAGCAGAGTTGAGCCTAGTCTCTCTCCCCTATTGCAATTGTCTTGGCCTCTGTTGCAGTAGTCTTGCATGAAACCTTCCTTGCCCATTTCACTCACATTGGTGCAGGTTTTCTTTGACATGGCTAAAGAGGGTGAGCACTTTTACATGAACACTTAGATACTCTTTTATTTGTGAAATGTCTGCTTAAGACTTTTCCCTATTTTTTAATNGGCCTCTGTTGCAGTAGTCTTGCATGAAACCTTCCTTGCCCATTTCACTCACATTGGTGCAGGTTTTCTTTGACATGGCTAAAGAGGGTGAGCACTTTTACATGAACACTTAGATACTCTTTTATTTGTGAAATGTCTGCTTAAGACTTTTCCCTATTTTTCAATTGTAGCTTTTGCTTTTTTAAAAATGACCCATAGGTATATTATTACCTGAATCTGCATGCTTTTTTATATGTGTATTTCTCTCAATGCATTGCAGAGTCACTTTCACATAAATCAAGAGACCATATGTATACGGCCTGGGTCTGCACTCTATTTTGTTCTCTTCAACTTGTTGCTTAACCACATGCCAGAGCCGTTCAATCTTTTATTTTTAACTGAAGTCTATTTATTCACAATGTTGTGTTAGTATTTATTCTTAATTATTGGAACTGTTGGAGTGGAAGCAATTTTCCTCAGCCCTTCTTCTGGCTGGTCTAAGAACTAAACTGAGATGACACAGATTAACAGGAGAAAATCGAACGAAGTTTAATGGATACCATGGGAGGCACAGTGGTAAATAATCTGCCTGCCATTGCAGGAGATGCAGGTTTGATCGTTGGGTTGGGAAGATCCCCTGGAGATGGAAATGGCAACCTGCTCCAGTATTCTGAATGTACACGTGTGTGTGCGTGCATGCGTGCACACACGCATACACATGCACACACATGCGCGCACACACACATACAGTGGGAGAGACCCAGGAGAACTGAATAACTCACCCAAAAAGAGGATATTGAGATGTTGAGGGTGGGGAAGAGTCTGTTATGGGAGGTGAGCAGGAAAGCACAGAAAATAAAGGCATGGTTGTTGTGAGGATTTAATCATTACATTCCCACTTGAGAGAGTTTCTAGAGGTCTGGTCCTCCTCCTCTTCCCTTGGAGGGAGCCCACTTTACAAATGGATTTCCCTTATAAGTGTAAATGTTTCTTACAAAAGAATAGGGAAAACCTACTTGGTTTTCAGAGTTTTCCCCATGTCTACTCTTTCACAGAAACTGACCAGCTTGAAATATGTTCGTATGCCAGAAAGACACATTTTGAGTTGGTGAATTTCACTTCCCTGAGGAACTGTATAATGAGACATGATGTTTGGTCGTGTGAGTGTTCTCCATTTGTTCCTCCACTCCAAGATTGTCTTGGCTGCTCTTGGTCCTTTGCATTTCCATATACATTTTAGAATCAACTTGTAAATTTATGCAAACCCATCCATATGCTGGAATATTGATTGGGGTTGCATAGAATCTATTGGCTAATTTGGTGAGTTTCACATTTTTGAATATTCTTGTTTATGAACATAGCATAGCTCTCCTTTTGTTTAAGATTTTTGATTTATCCTAAAGGTGTTTTATTTTCTATGTAGAGATATTGCATGCATTTTGGTAGATTGAATCCTAAGGTAGTTGATGGTTTTGATGTCTTTGAAAATAGTATTTTAAGATTTTCATTTTTTTATATATTTACTGCTTTCAATTGAACTGTAGTCGATTTACAATTTTGTGTTAGTATCAGGCATACAACATAGTGATTCAGCTATGTGTACACGCATCTGTGCACACACACAAACACACATAATTTATCCCTTCCCCCCTGTTTCCCTTTTGGGAACCATAGATTTGTTCTCTTTGTCTATGGGTCCACTTATATTTTTTAAATAATATCATTTGTATCTTATTTTTTTAAGATTCCATATATAAGCAATATCATGTTTGATATTTATCTTTGGTTTTAGATAATTATCTTTGGCTTACTTCATTTAAGATTTTCATTTTTCTATTGTCTCTTACTGGTAGATAAAAACATACATTTAATATTGACCTTGAAAGCAATGACCTTGCTAAATGCACTTCTATATTTCTAAATTTATCTATATATATTTAAACATGTCCTATGTTTATAACCATGTTGATGAAAGTGAAAGTTTTATTTCTTCCTTTTCAATTCATTTCCAAACATATGTGTATATATGTAATTATTACATATATATATATATATACACACACAATGTGTGTGCGTGTGTTTTGCCTTTAGTATTGGCTAGGACCTTCAATACAATATTGAATAGGAGTAGTTGGAGGGGGCATTTCTGTTTCATTCTGGATCGGAAAGAAATCTCTAGATATTTGACCATTAAGCATGTTTACTGTATGTGTGGGTTTTTTGTTGTTATTTTTTTGGTTTATAACTTTTATCATATTAATGAAGTCCCTTCCCCTGCATTAATAGTCTGCTAAGAGGTTTTTATAAGAACTAATCTAAGGCTTCATTCTCTTTTCAGTTTATTTTGCTCTGGTGGCATAGAACATTAAATACTTGGACTAATTTTGGGTGTACAGAAAGACTGGTCCTCTTTACCAAGGCTTGAACTCTATTTTTTAATAACATTCTCAATGTTTTGAGACTGTTGAAAACTGTACATACCATTTCATTTAGCTGCGACTCTCTTCTGGACGCCTTAGAATCATATTCCATCACCAAGTAGAAATCACTGAAGGACATTTTTTGGGGGAAATGCTGAAAATAATTTTAGGTTCTTACCAACCTGGCATTTTGCCTCCCTCAAATCTTAGATGCCTTGTGTGTGTGTGTGTGTGTGCGTGCACGCACGCGCATGTGCGTGCTCAGTCATGTCCAACTCTGCGGCCCGCCAAGCTCCTCTATCCATGGGATTTCCCAAGTTAAGAAAACTGGAGTGGGTTGCCTTTTCCTGCTCTGGGGATCTTCTCAACCTAGGGATAGAACCTGTGTCTCTTGTGTCTCCTTCATTGGCAGGTGGATTCTTTACTACTATGCTACCTAGGAAGCCCTTTTAGATGCCTTGATTATTCTTGAGTCCCTTCCAGAGTCTTCAAAATTCAGCTCCCCTGTTGCCTGGAGGTTTAGAAGTAAAGGCTACTGTGTTATTTGACTGCTAATTGTATGCTTCTACTATAAATATACCATTGTCTTATGTACAGTGAATGGGATGATGAACTATCCCATTCTCTGGAAAGAGAGTCCATCTGATGGGGTGTTAGAGAAATAATAATATACATTATTACATGCAAAAAGTATTCCAATCAGACATTAGAAGAGTCAGTCACTCCACTGAGGATCCATGTTGGGACACTTTATCGAAACATTTATATTTTTTGCATGCTGAACGGGAATGACTGCCTAACTTGATGGATGCCAGGGGTTAGCAACACAAATACTCTGAGTTCTAATCTGAATTCTCACATAGCATATTTGCATTCATGAACAAGCTGGCCTAGTAGAAGCACCTGTTGAGAGCTGGAAGGGACCTGTTAGATCACACTATTTAGTATTCTCCCTGAAGTCCAGACAGGGTGCCCAACTCATATAGCTGGCAAAGTCTAGGATCCAAGGTTCAGCCTTCCTAGGTCATATTGTCTTGATGTTTTAGGTGTGGAGCACAATGCTTTCACAAGCATCAAAGGGGAAAAGCACGTTCATGTATAGATAAAGTTTCATTTCTTAGGAATATTGATTGATTCAGAATAGAATTTCAAATCTCACTACTTTAAAGCTGGTGCTGGACTGCAAAAGAAACCAAAGTAAAACGTTTCCTCTTATTTACTTAAAAAGCCCAATATCTAACCACTTTTTCAGATTCTGATATGGTAAGCACTGTCTCTCTCCAGTCCATTCTCTTTTCCAGTCACTATGATTGATCTATACTAATAGATATATTTTACATTTCAATGAACCACCAACTGGTATGCACACATACTTTTAATTTATATGCCAAAACAATATAGTCTATTCTTTTCCTTTTATTCTATTTTATTCAAGAATATGTCAATCAAGATCTGCTACATCGGTCCAGGTTCAGAGCTACCACTTTGAAAAAACATTGATCTGGTCAGTTATCCTTCCAAATCATCATACTCAATGTACAGTCAGAATCTTCTAGTACATAAAGCTCTCTATGACCTGCTGCCATCTCCCAGCAGTACTTGGGTACACATTCCTCCACTCTGAGTGAACTCTTTCATACAGCTTCCCATACAGCCTCTTCCTGTCATCCATTTCCACATAGTTGTCAGTATTTGCCTTATGCACCTTCTTTGAGACACCTTCCATACCTTCCAATCTGATTTTAATTTCTCTCCATGGTTTGCTTATTTTATCATCAGGGAATATTACTGATGGTCATTCACCAAGCACATAGTGATGCCAGGAACTGTGTTACTGCAGAACTCTATGTTATAAATATTAATATAACCTCTCTGGATTAGATGGTAACTGTAGTTTGGAAAAGTGGTATAACTTACATAGCTAATGCTGCTGGTGAACCGTAGATCGGTGGCTTGAACTCAAGTAAACTAATCCCAGAGTTCTTTTTTTAATAATTGATTTTTTAATTGGAGGAAAATTGCTTTTCAATGGTGTGTTGATTTCTGCCATACAAAAATGTGAATCAGCCATAATTATACATATATAGTTGAGCCTTGAGCCTCCCTTCCCTCCCCCCAGTCCTAGAGTTCTTGATTTTATTTATTTTTTTAATATAAGTTGAGCACCTAAGAATTGATACTTTTGAACTGTGGTATTGGAGAAGAATCTCTAGAGTCCCTTGGACTGCAAGATCAAACCAGTCAATCCTAAAGGAAATCAGTCTTGAATAGTCATTGGAAGGACTGATGCTGAAGCTGAAACTCCAATACTTTGGCCACCTAATGTGAAGAACTGACTCAATGGAAAAGACCCTGATGCTGGGAAAGATTGAGGGCAGGAGGAGAAGGGGATGATGGAAGATTTGATGGTTGGATGGCATCATCTGGGCTTCCCTTGTAGCTCAGTGGGTAAAGTATCTGGAGACCAGGGTTTGATCCCTGGGTTGGGAAGATCCCCTGGAGAAGGAAACGGCAACCCATTCCAGTGTCCTTGCCTGGAAAATCTCATGGACAGAGGAGCCTGGTGGGCTGCGGTCCATGGGGTCGCAAAGAGTCGGGCACGACTGAGCGACTAACATTAACATACTTACTGGCATCATCTACTCGAGGACATGAGTTTGAACAAGCTCCAGGGGTTTGTGATGGACAGGGAAGCCTGGTGTGCTGCAGTCCTGGNAGAGTCCCTTGGACTGCAAGATCAAACCAGTCAATCCTAAAGGAAATCAGTCTTGAATAGTCATTGGAAGGACTGATGCTGAAGCTGAAACTCCAATACTTTGGCCACCTAATGTGAAGAACTGACTCAATGGAAAAGACCCTGATGCTGGGAAAGATTGAGGGCAGGAGGAGAAGGGGATGATGGAAGATTTGATGGTTGGATGGCATCATCTGGGCTTCCCTTGTAGCTCAGTGGGTAAAGTATCTGGAGACCAGGGTTTGATCCCTGGGTTGGGAAGATCCCCTGGAGAAGGAAATGGCAACCCATTCCAGTGTCCTTGTCTGGAAAATCTCATGGACAGAGGAGCCTGGTGGGCTGTGGTCCATGGGGTCACAAAGAGTCGGGCACGACTGAGCGACTAACATTTACTTACTTACTGGCATCATCTACTCGAGGACATGAGTTTGAACAAGCTCCAGGGGTTTGTGATGGACAGGGAAGCCTGGTGTGCTGCAGTCCATGGAGTCGCAGGGAGTCAGATACAACTGAGTGACTGAGCTGAACTGAAGTGAATATTTATTTTACTCATTGCTTATTTATTTGGCTGCATTGGGTCTTAGTTGTGGCACCTGGGATCTTTGGTCTTCGTTGAGGCATGGGGAATCTCTTAGTTGCATCATGCAGACTCTTAGTTGCAGCATGTGGGATCGACTTCCCTAACCAGGGGTTGAACCCAGGCCCCTTACATTGAGAGCAGGGAATCTTAGCCATTGGACCACCAGAGAAGTCCCTAGGGTTTTTGCTTTTAAATTAAACCTTGCTTGAGGATTCAAAGGGACAAAAAAACCCCAAAAACATTTCATTCACTCAGTAATCCTACTCCAACCCCACAATTTAAATTGATCTCTATGTGTATCTTAGAACCTGGTTAGATGACTCAGGATTTTTTTCTTTAATTGTATGAATTCCACACCCTTTCTCTACACTCCTTTAATATGCTGTTTACATGGATGTGGGATACATGGCCCAGGTGACATTAGAACCACATGGTGTTGCCTTTTCCTCCTGACTTGTGCCTTGGAGACCTAGTGTAGGCTGCTCACTGGACCCGTGGCTTATAAAGCAGGGCTGGTTCCATCCCTGGGTGTTGTCTTGGTATTTGTCACTGAAGCCTTTGAGTGCTGTAACTCAGCTCAGTCAAGGACTGGTAATTCTCCTAATGAGCTCATCACCTCAGCAATCTCAAGGGTTGCAGAGTCCTAGGATCTTGACTATATCTTCCACTTTGCTGCAGGCTCACCTCTGTTGTCTGGTCAGTTCACCCTCATCACAGAGGGGGTGACTTGCTGCCACAATACTGTCCACTCTGTCAGGGTCACACAGGAAATTCTTAGGCTCCGAAAGCACATGGAAGTTAAGGGAGGCTCGGAGACCTAACAGAGGTCCTTTCTGCATGACTACTTCATCAATTTCTCAATTTCTCTGTTTCACTTAGTGCCTTATGAATTCTATCTTAGAAATCTTTGCCTGCCCCAGGATTGAGAAGATAGTCTCTTTTCCTTTGTCATAGGGACAGGTTATAAGAGGCCAGAAAACTTATTTCTTCTCTGAAATCAGTCTAAATGAAGTTCTCATAGTCTTCCAACATTTCAAATGTTGATCATGTTAAAGTTACATTTGTTTATATCTCTAGAAGATACTGTATTGGTATAATATAGTGGCATTTATATGGAAACAAACTAGAATGAGTAATATATTGTCATGAAGTATACAGTTTATTATTCTTACCATGTGTAAATTCAGTTTCCTTAATTTATTACAGAATTAATTCTGTTTATATGTGCTACACTTGTGAGATACAAAGATTCAAGAAGTTTACAGTTTAGTGAGTAGCCCTGCAACGTAACTGGGCATAACAATACAATACTATGGTGGAAGCCTCCACAGGCTATTACAGCAGATGTCTAAAGGAGGGTGTGGCTGAGTTCAGGATTAAATAACAAATGTGAGCTCCTGGAGCTTCTCCATCCACTGAGGATGTGTGGCCCTGCTTTTCTTAGTATCAGTCTGCCCTTTGAATTCAGAAGAAGCTATTTGTATGGGGTTCATCCTTAGTCAGAGGTAGGCTCCTTAGAGCAGGGGAGCTAGGGAAAAGGCTGACGAGAGAGGAACTTGTTTTGTTGGGGAAGTAAAGAGAAAATACTGTGTTTGAAAGTGGATATTAGGTAACTAAATTTTTTCATCAAAATGGGTCAAGACAGTTGTTGGCAAGTATAATCATATGATAACTCTTTGGGACAGGAAATGTTATGTGGTCTATCTATCAACTATCTCTCCTTCTATCTGTCATCTGTCTGTCCATCTATATGTCCATCCATACATAACAAGTGTCCCAAGTCTTTGGAAGATTTTGAATCAGTGAGAGAGTGATGACTATAATACAAGATGTTTTCCTCTGCCTGTCAATTACAATCAGATTGAGAATGAAATTTATTTCTGCTCTTCTAGAATCAAGACAACAGAATTTCCCTGTGGTTCAGAAATATTAAAAAAAAAAAAAATGAGAAAAGAATGTAATTCCCAAATGCTTGCGTAGCAAGCACCATGCCAGTTAAGCACTGCTCTAGGGTCGGTGTGCAGCTCTCCAGTGGGCCAGATGGGAAACTTCTTAATTAGATTTCAATAATCCTTGTTTGCCAAGGTGCATTGTTCAAGGATATCTGGTGACTGGTTGGCTAAGCATTTCTTCCAGTTTTTGCCTCTTCTCTGTAGTATTCTGCTGAGATGTGACTCTCTCTTGTAACTTTGCAGTTTCCTCTGACAATAGGTGAAATCTGTCTGCCCCTGTCATATTACCTTAGACTACCTACAGCTCCCTACTCTAGTTTAATTAAGTTGTCCACCGTCTCTGGGGACCCCCTCTTCGTCGGACGAGGTGGACCGATACGATTATATCTAAAGTCACGTACCAATGGTAAAACGTCAAGTCCTGATTAACTTAAACGTATAGGGGTCACAGATTCTTAACTAAAGGATTTACTCCTTTAGACCCCGTATTACTGGTGCACAGATACGTAGTGACACGTAATAAAGGCCTAGGTCTCCTTAGACGTCTCTCATTTAATGAATCAGGGGAACCTATCTACCTTAAAAGTACAATAGAATCCTTTCGGTACCCATAAAAAAGAGGATTAACTTACCCTAGTAAGACACAAGGTTTGTATTCTAGCCTTCACGGAACTTCCGACGGTCCTCCCATTTATTAATCGATGGGATGACGGACCTCTTTATCGAATCTCCAAAAATCTCTGTGTTTACCTGACTCTATAATACGTTTTAATCAAAACCAATCTGAGATTAAATAGATTAAATTATATTAATAACTCTTTTCGTTTTGCACCTGTCAATCCTCGTGCATTAGTTCTCGGACCCGTTTCTCCAAGTTGAACTTTCAAGAAGATTTCTCTATTACTGTTAATTCGGATCTAAATAACGAAGGAGAATTGTGAGCACTTACAGAGTTTGCTGCATAATCTAACCCTTTAGAACTTCAGTTGTGTCTTTAATATTCATAAAACTTTACATTTATCAGAACCAATGTCCTGTGAATAAAGGTAAATAATTGTGTAATATCATCATACTTATCTAACTTTTCCAAATATGACTAAATCTGATTCTGAATCTATTTTTTTTTTTGAATCCTTACACACAAGCAGAAAATAACAAAACCAGAACTCTGAAACCAGATCATTTTATGCTGTAGGAGACATACTAGAGGGGCATGGGAGTTTTTGAGGAATATCCATCACCAGCCTAGCTCTCCCTCAAGTCTGGGTCAGTGTACTCAAATAGTGATGTAAGGAAATTTTAGCAGGCATATCATGGGCTGCTGCAGGACCTTAGATCTATCCCACGTGTCTTTTGACTTTCATACTTGTTAGGGAAGTTGAGTTGTAAGCCTCTGTCACAGGAGCCATGAGCAGTAGGTTTTGAATGGGATTGGAGATGATAAGGGTTAAAGGAGAAGGAACATTTGATTAAGTCATAAGTTAACAGAAAATGGCTCTGGAGACTCACTCACTAGAAAGTAGCTTAGGTTGGGTGGAGATCTAATGGAGTTCGGTAATTAATATTTCCATGGGGCTTCAGTCATATCAGCATTAGCACCAATCTTCTCGCTTATGAACCACACCAGAAAGATGTGTCAGAAGCCACACAGCTATGTCATTTGGCTGAGAGACAGAGATATTCAGTAGGTCTTTGTGGCACATTGTTTTCCAAGGAGTTCAGACTGCCAGTTGAAAGCCAATCAAGTTGTCAAGCATAGGAACTACTGTAGAAGCCAGGATATTAATATGAGGAAAGGTGGGAAGTGTAGAAACCCTGAATAAACACCCGGGGTCCCAGAACTCATTTTTCAAATGAGGAAATGAAAGTTCTGGGAGTTTTTTTAGCATCTTACAGAAGTGGCATAAAGCTAAGTAATATTTAGAGGTTGAATCCAGCTCCATGAGACGTTAAAGCCTGACTATTTTCTTTGACTACCTTTACTGAAATCATGAAGGTACTCCAGACCAGAGCTCTACAATTATCACTGAGGGCTTTTAGAACTTGTGAGCCTCTTAAACTGACAGCAACCCACTTCCCAGCAAGCATGGAGTAGGCTATGTTCCTTTGAACAATCTTCCTCAGACCTAGATTTATCTAAAGGAGCATGTTTGCATCACTCAGCATCTATAACTACCGTGTGTTAATTACTTCTTACTATATATCTGCAAGTAGCAAAGTTGAGCCTTTCCTATTTAATACATGAAAAAATAGCGACCTGCCTAAAGTCTGCATAATGTTCTTTGTTAACAAGAAAGGTATGTCAAGTTTTACACCAAGTCTTAACATTCTTTGTCCTCAAATTTTAGCAGAGAGCCTCACTGACTATTCTAACAGTAAAAATTACAATACTTATCACTTAATGAGTAAACTAAGTCTTAGAGAGTATAGTAACTCACCTAATGGAATATTCAGTTCAGTTCAGTTGCTCAGTCGTGTCTTTTTTTTTTTTTTAATGAATGCCTTTCTTCGTAAATCTGCCTTAACTTTACACCCATGGCAGATTCATGTCAATGTATGCCAAAACCAATAGAGTACTGTAAAGGAAAATAAATAAATAAATAAATAAAAAGAAAAAAAATCCTACAATTTAAATGAGTTTAATTAATCTAAATAGATAAACTAGTTTCATATTTATATATAATTTAACACTTTTATTTTTATACTAACAGTATGTGAGAATTGTTCTATTAGAGCATATACAAAAATGTTTCAATTTTGTTATATGTTGTGAAGGAAGTGCTGACAAGATAGCCAGGGAAAGAAGAGAGGGAGCAAGCAAGAGAGGGAAGAAGAGAAAATGCTTTACAATTTTTAATTTTTAAGAAAATAAAACAATAAACTAAGCATTTTTTATGCCAGAGAATTTCTATGTTCATACTGAAGTGTGAGGTTTACTTGTTAGAACAGTTTAAATCAGGCTTACAGAAATGATGGTTAAACACAGCTGCCAACAGCCACCTCCTAACAGAAATTGACATAGAAGATGATGCCTTATTTCCCTTAGAAAATTGTCTTCAACTCAGCAACATTTGGCCTGTTTAATGTATGATATTAAATATATATTGATCCGAAATGCACATTTCTTCCAAGAATAATGGAGTGAAGAAATAAAGCAATAATAAGAGATGACTCAAAACCAAGAAATGCTTTTTAACTGAAATATTGAAAAATGAAGTAAGGTATTTATATTTGCTAAAATGTCCAGAAGTTATTAATTCTCAAATTCTCTTTGAAAATAGAAAAGACTCTATGATTATCCCCGGGGGAAAATATTTGTGGTTTTGATACATGCATTAACTGTTTCAAATCAAATATATGATGCATACACTATATGCTTCTTGGTACATTTTTGGACTTAAGTAATTAACATACTTTCCTGAGATGCTAGATATGCTCTTAGAGAATAGGTTATTTTTATTTTAACATTTGCAAAAAATATTATTAATCTCTAACTTCTAGAAATTTTAAATTTGAATCCAGTCATATGTACATCCTCACATTTTTCTCTTATTTTCCCGTTTAAATTCTTATGGGCTAATTGAAACTGAAAGAGAGGGAAATGGAAGATGAAAGTAAGGTGCTTTGCACTGAATGCATATTATTTAAATCCACCAGGTTATAGTATATTTATTTTAGCATGAGCATTTGTTGGTTATATAGTAGGATTCTTGATATTTGAGAAAAAGTAGTAAGGAAAATAGGAATGAGGACAGATGACAAAGAGCTCTCTAATATATCACATCCTAAACTTGAAAATCTAAGAATTTTTCAGGGAAAATATTGTCTTGGAACTCGAGTGCTAAATCATGTTGAACTAGAATGTCCAGTTCAGTCAGTTCAGTCACTCAGTCATGTCCGACTTTTTGCGACCCCATGAATCGCAGCACGCCAGGCCTCCCTGTCCATCACCAACTCCCGGAGTTCACTCAGACTC
>SJYX01007414.1:379876-391219 GCA_006410675.1 Oreotragus oreotragus
TCTTTGTGACCCCATGAATTGCAGCACGCCAGGCCTCCCTGTCCATCACCAACTCCCGGAGTTCACTCAGACTCACGTCCATCGAGTCAGTGATGCCATCCAGCCATCTCATCCTCTGTTGTCCCCTTCTCCTCCTGCCCCCAATCCCTCCCAGCATCAGAGTCTTTTCCAATGAGTCAACTCTTTGCGTGAGGTGGCCAAAGTACTGGAGTTTCAGCTTTAACATAATTCCTTCCAAAGAAATCCCAGGGCTGATCTCCTTTAGAATGGACTGGTTGGATCTCCTTGCAGTCCAAGGGACTCTCAAGAGTCTTCTCCAGCACCACAGTTCAAAAGCATCAATTCTTCGGCACTCAGCCTTCTTCACAGTCTAACTCTCATATGGCTGGAATATTACTCAGCTGCAGAAGAATAAAATAATATCATTTGCAGCACCATGGATGGCCCTAAAGATTGTCATCCTGAGTGAAGTCAAAGACATATCATATGATACTGCTTACATGTGGGATATAGAAAAAGGGTGCAAATGAACTTAACTACAAAATAGAAATAGAGTTACAGATGTAAAAAACATATTTATGGTTACCAGGGGGTAAGTCAGGGGGAGGGATAAGTTGGAAAGTTGGGATTGACATATACACACTACTATATATAAAATACATAGCTAATAAGGACCTACTGTGTAGCACAGAACTCTATTCAGTACTCTGTAATGACCTATATGAGAAAAGAATCTTAAAAAGAGTGGATATATGTCTATGTTTAACTGATTTGCTTTGCTGTATACTTGAAACTAACACAACATTGTAGATCAACTACACTGTAATGAAAATTAAAAAAAGAAAGAACTTGCCTAATGGTAAGAAGTCAATCAGCAATTGACATAGCATTCCAACCTAGACAGTTTGACTCCAAGGTCAGTGCTCTTAACTCTCACACTTCACTGCTTATGCTAATATTTGACTTGATGTTTAACAGATTTCAACTGCTTTCTCATTAGTTAGCACAATTTATCTTCCTAGTAATCATGGGAGTTAAATAGTATCATTATCCCCACTTAACTATGAGAGTATAGAAGCTCTGGGAGGTTAAGTAACTTCAAGGTCAATCATCTGGTCTCAGCAGTCTTCTTACTCTAAACTCCAGATTCTACCCATTAATTCATTAAGATGAGACTCTGTATGTCACTTGTTACCAATGGACCGTGGTGCTCTATAAATCACTCAGCTTTCTCTCAGAATTCTGGGACAGTAGATTGCAAAAATATGCAGTTTATCTCATCACTTTGCAGCTCCTCCCATCAAAGCCTGAAATGTATTTTTTCCTCCTCTTTAGCCTGAACTACGTGACTTGCTCTGACCAACAGAATGCAGCAAAATGATGTTGTAACCTAGGTCTCAAGAGGCTTTGCATTCTTGTGATGGCTCTCAGAGCTCGTTCAAGTTGCCTGTGAGCAAGTCTGAGATAGTCTTCTGAAAGACTCCCAAGTCGTCCTGCAGAAGGCATCTTAGGGTCATTGGGAAGCTGCCATTCTGACAGCAGCTTGCAGATGCATGAAAGACCAGAGGAACCACTGGGATAAACCCAACCCAGATTGCTGATCTGCAGAAGTATGAGCTAAGGAAAGCTTCAATTTTTAAACCACTAAGTTTGGGGATGGTTTATTGCACATCAAAGCTAAGTGACTCACCAGGGTGCTGAATATTGTCGCTTGACTGTTTAGGCACCCATGTATTCGATCCCTCTCTCATCCTTCACTGTGATTCCTGAAGAACTTCTGTTCTTTCAGAGGTATCCAGTAAAATTGGATTCTACTTCAAATGTGTTCAGAGTGTCTCGTTGAAAATTATTCTGAAGCAGGGGACTATCCAAGTTTTGAGTCTCTCTCTTCTTTAAATTGAAAATTCTGCTCTGCCAAAGTTTAGGTAGCGTCCACTTTCCCTACTTTGATTTGCCAATCATGTCACATTGCAGTAACAAAGGGCTTCTTTGAAGGCAGAAAGGTCATGGAGGGAGGAAAGAGTGCACTGAGTGTCACAGAAGAATGTGACTGGAAGTGATATTATGTGATTATTGCCTGCTCACTTCTGTGCTGTTTGCTAACCAAAGTGGACAGAAGGGTGACAGATAAACAGTATAACTCCAGGTTTGATCAATTATATTCTAGTTGTATTAGGTCTTGTAGTCATACAATCATTGGCATTCTGAGTGTACTAAAATAATTCAGATTGAAGGACTTCCCTGGTGGTACAATGGTTAAGACTGCACACTTCCAATGCAGGGGACGTGAATTCACTCCCTGGTCCGAGAAGTAAAAGACCCCACATGCTAAATGGCCAAAAAAATTGATAATTTAGATTTATATGCAACCAAATCATAGTGAGGTTATGGTATCAAAGCCTTCACACTGCATTTTTGTTTGTCATTGTGTTTCTCTAAAAGTGAAGAGTAAGATCAATGAACAGAAGTGATTATATCCTTGACTTAATAGTTCTTCTGGCTTGGGTAAGGACATTCACAAATGAAGGCAAATTTCCTCTGAGGTTATTTGAAAAATATGGGGATATCTGATTTGGCTTTATTTATTATTTAGAGACTCAGCTTTTTTTTTATTCATGCATTTATTAAATAAATATTTACTGAGTACTTCCACTCTCCGCTAAGTACTGTGAAAACAGGTAAGATATAGTACCTATAGAAAATTACTTATAGAACATTATAGGGTACATTCATTATTAATTATGGTAATTACAACAAGAAAGAACCAAATAGAATATTGTTTGAGCAAGAGATTAATTTGGCTTGCAGAAAACAGAAATAAATACAAAGATAAAATAATACTAGATATAACATTTTGAATTGACATTTCTTTTTAAAATCTCTGATTCATAGACTTGTTTATTCTGGCTTTGTGGAAAAAAAAGTCACCATATGTTTATCTTCAGTACAGAATATATACCACTTCCTCTGGAGCACTGCCCTGGAATTGCAAGGGGTCATTTTCCAGCTGGTGTTGGAACTGACTTTTCAGTGGGCTGTATCCTCTGAGACAAGCTTTTTCTGGATGATAGGGTGAATGCAATTAAATCCAATCCCACAGGCATCAGGTGGTTTTCCATTTGCTTTGTTATGTTTTGGATTGGAAGCATCATTGTGTTTGTGATTGGTAGCATACCATATTAATGTTCTAACACTTTTAAATGATGCTGACAGAGGTGGGTTTAGCAGGTAAAGAAAGCTTGAGTCCAGTGTAAGTGTTGAGAATGAGGATAAATCACTGGCTCTTCTATAATTGATGGGATCCAATGTAATCACCTTGCCACCAGGAGACTGGTTGATCTCAGAGTATGGTACCATGCTTGGAACTCCTAGTAGTCACTGCTGTGGATGAACTACCAAAAGTGGTATACAGATAAGCACTCCCTTTTCTAAAAAAAAAGCTTATGTGTAGTCATCATCTCTGTTACTATGGTCACATTTTTAGACCCCCACTGGGGACCTTGGGCCAATAGGAGACTGGTTGATCTCAGAGTATGGTACCATGCTTGGAACTCCTAGTAGTCACTGCTGTGGATGAACTACCAAAAGTGGTATACAGATAAGCACTCCCTTTTCTAAAAAAAAAGCTTATGTGTAGTCATCATCTCTGTTACTATGGTCACATTTTTAGACCCCCACTGGGGACCTTGGGCCAACTAACAGAAATTGGTCAGTTGAAAGAGAATGGACTTGTGCACACAGTGAGGGAAGGAGAGGGTGGGGTGAATTGAGAGGGTAGCATGATATATACACACTGCCATGAATAAACACCTAGTGAGCGGGAAGCTGCTGTATAGTGCAGGGAGCTCAGCCTGATGCTCTCTGATGATCTGAAGGAGTGAGCTGAGGGGTGGGAGGGAGGCTCAAGAAGGAGGTGACGTGTGTGTACATATGGTTGATTCACGTTGTTGTAGCAGACAGCAGAAACTACCACAACATTTAAAGCAATTATATTCCAATAAAATAGATATTCTAAAAATAAATTATTCTACATACACACATACACATGACTCAGAAGAGGTGTTCCTGTTAATTAAGGGCCTCTTCTGCAGTGAGGTCTTGAGGCCCATTTACAAGTGGTACATTAATCTATATTGCTCCCAAATTGCCTTACCAACAGTCTTCCAGGCTTTTTATTTCCAAGGGATGGATAGACCCTGTGTTTACAGATCTGTGTGGGTCATTAATTCTGCATGAAAGAAAAGTGAAAGTGAAGTCATTCAGTCGTGTCTGACTCTTTGCGACCCCATGGACTGTAGCCTACCAGGCTCCTCTGTCCATGGGATTCTCCAGGCAAGAGTACTAGAGTGGGCTGCCATTTCCTTCTCCAGAGGATCTTCCCAACCCAGGGATTGAACCCACCTCTCCCAAACTGTAGGCAGATGCTTTACCGTTTGAGCCACCAGGAAAGTCCTGGTGTTACTTCTGCATACCTCCTTGTATTGTAACCCTTACATTTCTGCCTCCTAGGGATAGTTCTCTTTCCTGAACTCTTTCACATCCAGTCCACTGCTGAGTGTGGTTATCATGCCACAGCTGTCCACGTGCTCTTGTGGTGAAACTTCCCATAAATCTTAAGTGTTTAATACTTACAGACAAGTTTCTCAGTCTCAGCATGATTGCTTACTCTAGGTTGGCTCATTCTTTCTTGTGGGTGAGCTGTTTCTGTGCATTTTAGGGAGTCTAGCAGCATCCCTGCGTTCTACTCACTAGATGCCCACAGCACACCTTCCCCCGAGTCATAACAACCAAAAGTGTAGCTGAATATTACTGAGTGTTCTTGTGGGAAGGCAAGATTACCCCCCATTAAAAATGACTAAGGTAGGGTGACAATGCAAAATCATTTGACTAGAATGGTCCCGTTTCAGGCCTGTTGCCCTGGCCTGTTTTTTAGCTCAAACGTGTCCCTGTTTATATGATAAATTATAGTTGTTCTAGTCATAAGAGACTCCCTATGGGATCAAACACGTGGGTTGATGGAGAGGTGGTTGTGTGCCTAGAGGAGTCATGCTGTGGATGTGAGACATCTGCTCTTCAGACTTTCTCATGCTTCAGGAACTGCGTGGGTCCAGTCCTGCACACACCTTCTCCATCTGATGAAGGTGTGTGCTGGTGTGTGAGTCTGACTTCACACCCCAGAGACTATAGATAAGGCACAGTCCAGGACATCTACCTGTTTGCACAGACACACAAATTAAGTGTCAACCAGAGCATAATCTCAGGCAAGAGTATTTTTCCAGGTAATACTTTGTAAAGCACATAGGGGATTTTTATTCATAAAATCCCAAGAATTGTGCTTTTCCCATCAGGGTTGTAACAGACCCCAGAGAGCACCCTGTCTACCATGGATTCAAGGTGGCCTGGGTTAGCTGAGCTGTGAGCCAAGTGGCAGGGCTGCTCGCATTGCAACTTGGATCAGCTGGAAGCTTCCTCTTGGTCTTGGACTTACTCAGCACTGAATGTTTTTAATAACCTGGCAAATAGACTGGAAAAGCACAACTAAATATGGTATATGTTGCCTATAAAACCCACAAATCCACTTTGCCTCCTTTTTAGTGATGATAGGGAATGCAAGATTCAGGACCTTTTCTCCTAAGAAAGAATAGCCTGGCTTGCACTGCACCCCCAGAAATTAAAAGCATTATGTGTTTGTAAGGAGTGTACTTTCTCAGAACTATTGTGCAAGTGTTTCCAAGGCATTTGCTGTAGTTGCTATTTTTATCTTCCTAGTCTCATTCACATGATGAACCAGCATGATGTTTTCTGGGATGGTACAAAGATCATGGTCCCTGAAAGTGCAATTGTAAAACAGACACATAATATCGAAATGATTTTAAGCCCAAAGGGTAAAGTTGTTTGGCTCTTTCTGCTAGATAAAAGCAATGGATCCTGGTGTCTCTTCTTTTGGGGGTAAGACTAAATAATTGATTAGATTAATAGTAGCGTGCTGGCTACTATAGAATATTTCTTCCAGTAAGCAGACCATATCTAGCAAACCAGTTGTAAGATGAGTCTCATCTACTTAAACATAAGACTATTGCTTGTCACCCTTAAGGACTCATCTGTCTTTTTTTTTTTTTTTTGTATTTATTTATTTATTTACACGAACTCCCAAACATGAACCCCCCTCCTACCTCCCACCCCACATCATCTGTCTTTTGTATCAACCAAACTGGTGAGTCAGATAACTCCATGAGAAGAATCAACCCTCTAAAATCTTCATTGGTGGCACATACTTCTGAGGTTTCCCCAGGGATGTCATTATATTTGGGTTTAGTGTTTTCATATGGAAATGGAGTTCTAGAAACTTTCATTCAACTTCCTACCAAAATAAACCTTCCTCCAGGGGTCAGATTACAACTGTGATTATGCCAGTTGCTGACAATAACTAGTCTAAAATATACTTGGGGACCAAGGAAATACACATGATGTAGATGAAGACCCAGCTGGGACTACTTTGCTGCTGCTGCTGCTGCTAAGTCGCTTCAGTGTGTCCGACTCTGTGCAACCCCATAGATGGCAGCCCACCAGGCTCCCCTGTCCCTGGGATTCTCCAGGCAAGAACACTGGAGTGGGTTGCCATTTCCTTCTCCAATGCATGAAAGTGAAAAGTGAAAGTNTCCACTTTGCCTCCTTTTTAGTGATGATAGGGAATGCAAGATTCAGGACCTTTTCTCCTAAGAAAGAATAGCCTGGCTTGCACTGCACCCCCAGAAATTAAAAGCATTATGTGTTTGTAAGGAGTGTACTTTCTCAGAACTATTGTGCAAGTGTTTCCAAGGCATTTGCTGTAGTTGCTATTTTTATCTTCCTAGTCTCATTCACATGATGAACCAGCATGATGTTTTCTGGAATGGTACAAAGATCATGGTCCCTGAAAGTGCAATTGTAAAACAGACACATAATATCGAAATGATTTTAAGCCCAAAGGGTAAAGTTGTTTGGCTCTTTCTGCTAGATAAAAGCAATGGATCCTGGTGTCTCTTCTTTTGGGGGTAAGACTAAATAATTGATTAGATTAATAGTAGCGTGCTGGCTACTATAGAATATTTCTTCCAGTAAGCAGACCATATCTAGCAAACCAGTTGTAAGATGAGTCTCATCTACTTAAACATAAGACTATTGCTTGTCACCCTTAAGGACTCATCTGTCTTTTTTTTTTTTTTTTGTATTTATTTATTTTTTTACACGAACTCCCAAACATGAACCCCCCTCCCACCTCCCACCCCACATCATCTGTCTTTTGTATCAACCAAACTGGTGAGTCAGATAACTCCATGAGAAGAATCAACCCTCTAAAATCTTCATTGGTGGCACATACTTCTGAGGTTTCCCCAGGGATGTCATTATATTTGGGTTTAGTGTTTTCATATGGAAATGGAGTTCTAGAAACTTTCATTCAACTTCCTACCAAAATAAACCTTCCTCCAGGGGTCAGATTACAACTGTGATTATGCCAGTTGCTGACAATAACTAGTCTAAAATATACTTGGGGACCAAGGAAATACACATGATGTAGATGAAGACCCAGCTGGGACTACTTTGCTGCTGCTGCTGCTGCTAAGTCGCTTCAGTGTGTCCGACTCTGTGCAACCCCATAGACGGCAGCCCACCAGGCTCCCCCGTCCCTGGGATTCTCCAGGCACACTGGAGTGGGCTGCCATTTCCTTCTCCAATGCATGAAAGTGAAAAGTGAAAGTGAAGTCGCTCAATCGTGTCCGACTCTTAGCGACCCCATGGACTGCAGCCTACCAGGCTCCTCCACCCATGTGATTTTCCAGGGAAGAGTACTGGAGTGGGGTGCCATTGCTTTCTTCCGGGACTACTTTGAGGTACACTCAAGTCACAGTCTATTTAATACTTGACCTCTGTAAAGCTCTCATTAGTTCCTATGAATCACAATGACACTCTGGGTCCCTAGGGATAAACTTTGATTTAAATTGAACTTCCCACAACCTCCTCATCTGGGTGAAACTCTTTACTCAATGCCCACTTAGTGTGGCTAATGGCTATAAGACCCTTTGAGGAAGGCAAGGTGGAAGATTCAAGGTAACTACCTATTGTGTTATTACAGAATCTTCCCTCCTGGATATATAGCCTTCTCTTAGAGGTCTGAATCTGGCAAGTAACTCAAGTGTAAAGGGGTTCTATGTTGGTGGCTCAGGTATTGCTTCTGATGGACACAGAATGAGGAAGGCAAGGTGGAAGATTCAAGGTAACTACCTATTGTGTTATTACAGAATCTTCCCTCCTGGATATATAGCCTTCTCTTAGAGGTCTGAATCTGGCAAGTAACTCAAGTGTAAAGGGGTTCTATGTTGGTGGCTCAGGTATTGCTTCTGATGGACACAGAATATTGGAGGTTATGAATCTCAAGCAGAATGTCAGTGGGCTGCCTGCCTATCCTTTCCTGCCACATAGAACACCATTATCAATTAGCAATAGCCATATATTCCTGTGGTTCAGACCACTGTCATCATCATTTTTCCCTACTGCTGTTTATTTTAGCCATGCACACCTTTCCCCTCAGGCAGTTATGCCTTCCTAAGCAGTTATGCCATCCAAGCATCCTCCAGCCCTACTGAAAGTCAAGTGGCCAATTTCAAAATCAACGTCTCCTACCAGCAATGTTAAGAATATATGATAGCAATGCTGGTTTTCTCTCCTCTCATTTCTTGAATACTCGATGAGGGGAGTTCCTTCTGGTCCTTTTTAGAGGATTTTGTAGGATACATTTAGGAGTGAGTGAACAGTTTGTATAAAATAAACTGGCTCCCTCGTTTCTGTCTCCCAAAGCCTTTTTGATCACTAAGTTTTAATTTTGTTAAAGCTGTATCCATAAACTTTTTAATATCCATAGTATAAAACGCTTATGACAAAAATTAGCCATTGTTTTTCTCACCCTCCCTACCTTTTATTCCTTCTCTTTTCAGGTTGGAGAAGCAGGGCTGGGAAGTCATGGGGGCAGAGACCTACACCCATCCCCCTGTAGGAATCACTGCTCAGCAAGTTATGCTGAGGGCATTCATCCCTGGAGCCACGTCACCACAGCTGAAAATATCACTGGAGCAGCGATCACAGACCATGCACCATTGAGCTCTGCTGAAAAGGGTAATTTCTGCTTTGCTGTTTGACTTTCAACTACATATGGAAGTCTAGGCAACTCATCTACAGCTGACCCTGTGCTTTTTACATCCTACCCTAAAGATTCAGGTTCACAAGCGAAAGCTGTGGACAGACCAGGGGTAAGAAAGGTGCCTATATTTCCTGTGCTAGGGGTTGGTGAAGGGAATGTCTCCTTTCTGGAACTTACAGATGGAAGGACCCTGCCTTCAACTTATGTTGAGATTTACCAGCTGGGAAGCAATGATGTATATGTGCCTGAGTGCTAAGTCCCTTCAGTTGTGTCTGACTCTGTGCGACCCTATGGACTGCTGCCCACGAGGCTCCTCTGTCCGTGGGATTCTCCAGGCAAAAATACTGAAGTGCAGTATCTCCTTCTCCAGGGGATCTTTCTGACCCAGGGATTGACCCCAAGTCTCTGACGTCTACCTGCATTTGCAGGTGGGTTCTTTACCACTTGCACCACCTGAGAAGCCCCATGATGTATATTCACAGTAAAGGATAACTACGTTCCTTTCCTTTTCCCCCCAGTTTTCCCTCTGGCTGGGTGGAAATGTGGACAATAATTAACGAGACTTCGTGGCTATTAATCCCTCTTCCTTATGCTGATGAATTAGTATGAATACTGAGAAGGTATGGAGTCCATCCCTCCAGTCCAGGCAGTGCTGCAGTCTTAGACTGAGAAGGGTGGGTTTCAGCTGGTATTTGGCAACACTTGCATATTTCTTGCCTGGAAGAATTTGATAGTGACTCCAAACTTACACCTCCAGAGGAAATGGTTTCCTTTTAGTCATACGCACCCTTGGGAGAAAGATGACTGGCCAGGGCAGGTCTGGATCCATGGCCCTGAACCTCCCACATAGGGTTTGGAAACAGTATTGGCCGTAAATCACCTTGCTCTCACCAAATAATCTAGATATCATGCTTGTAGCTAAACCCAGAAAGGCAAGAGGCGTCTGAATTGGCTTCAGCTTCTGGCTTCTCATATGCTCACCACTGAGGCATATAAAAACACAGAAACAGCCTTAGAGAGTCTAAGGGCTGTTTGGCTTTAAACATCTTTTATTTTCTAATTGCATTAGAGTAAAAACAGTAGTTAAAATATACCCTTGGCTGTTGTCATGAAAATCACAATAACAAATTAGCCTAAAATAGCCAGTTTTCTGTGGTTTCCAAGGATACTACCACAGTTAGAAATGTTGCCTGCCAATCAATTTGTGTCTAATTTTGGGGGGACATTAAAACAAAACCATGGAAGAGAAAGGGCTAGAGGAAAAGTTGTTCTTGCTACATACGTGTTAGAAGAGAAGGGGGAAGGTTTTTAAAGCAGATTGTGTTGATTCTTTTCAGATCAGTTTAAGGAAAATGGCTAAACCAACTCTGGTCCCACAGAAGTGGCTTAATTGAAAGCAAAAGCTCACAAGTGCTGTTTTAAATAGTCAAAGTGGCTAAGTCCTCTAACTAACAGGACTGTAAAATCTGCTTCCTACTTTGTTTCCATTCAGCTTTCATTTATTGGGTGCTTTGCCAACAATCTCTTATTAACTCTTATTAACTTATAGCTACCTGAAGAGGATGTATTTTAGACCCCTAAACATCCATGAAACAGCAGACTGGTTCCAAATAGGAAAAGGAGTACACCAAGGCTGTAGATTGTCACCTTGCTTATTTAACTTATATGCAGAGTACATCATGAGAAACGCTGGGCTGAAAGAAGCACAAGCTGGAATCAAGATTGCCAAGAGGAATATCAATAACCTCAGATATGCAGATGACACCACCCTTATGGCAGAAAGTGAAGAGGAACTAAAAAGCCTCTTGATGAAAGTGAAAGAGGAGAGTGAAAAAGTTGGCCTAAAGCTCAACATTTAGAAAACGAAGATCATGGCATCTGGTTCCATCACTTCATGGGAAATAGATGGGGAGACAGTGGAAACAGTGTCAGGCTTAAATTTTGGGGGCTCCAAAATCACTGCAGATGGTGATTGCAGCCATGAAATTAAGACACTTACTCCTTGGAAGAAAAGTTATGATCAACCTAGATAGCATATTCAAAAGCAGAGACATTACTTTGCCAACAAAGGTCCATCTAGTCAAGGCTATGGTTTTTCCAGTAGTCATGTATGGATGTGAGAGTTGGACTGTGAAGAAGGCTGAGTGCAGAAGAATTGATGCTTTTTC
>SJYX01007414.1:393129-408138 GCA_006410675.1 Oreotragus oreotragus
GCTTACTCCTTGGAAGGAAAGTTATGACCAACCTAGATAGCATATTCAAAAGCAGAGACATTACTTTGCCAACAAAGGTCCATCTAGTCAAGGCTATGGTTTTTCCAGTAGTCATGTATGGATGTGAGAGTTGGACTGTGAAGAAGGCTGAGTGCAGAAGAATTGATGCTTTTTCACCTGTGGTGTTGGAGAAGACTCTTGAGAGTCCCTTGGACTGCTAGGAGATCCAACCAGTTCATTCTAAAGGAGATTGATCAGCCCTGGGTGTTCTTTGAAAGGAATGATGCTAAAGCTGAAACTCCAGTACTTTGGCCACCTCATGCGAAGAGTTGACTGTTGGAGAAGACTCTGATGCTGGGAGGGATTGGGGGCAGGAGGAGAAGGGGGCGACAGAGGATGAGATGGCTGGATGGCATCACCAACTCGATGACATGAGTTTGAGTGAACTCCGGGAGATGGTGATGGACAGGGAGGCCTGGTGTGCTGCGATTCATGGGGTCGCAAAGAGTTGGATACGACTGAGCGACTGAACTGAACTGAAACATCCATTCCACCTTTTTAGGGGCACTAATTCCTTACTTCCTTTTAGCAAATTACCTTTTCCTCATTTTATACTATCCAGTTAGACAGTAAATTAAGATGTCATAGCCGTGTTAGCATTGTGAACTCAATCAGGCCACTCACAGTTAACCCTGGGTAAATCAATCTTCAGCTGAGCTTTGCAGTTACTGAAAATTTTTAGTATTTGTTTTGTAGCAGTTCTCACTGAGGCTGTCCTGTTCCTGCTAACTTGCCCACAACATTATTTTGTTTCCTGTGCTTCTTTGTTTATTCTGTAAAGTATTACTATCCTTCTAACAAGTGTGCATTTCTGCTTATATTAGCCAGAACACAAAAGTAATGCCATGTTATTATTCTTATTTTGAGAAAACTGATACTCAATTAAATTAAATCTTTTGTCCAAGGCTAGTCAGGTGATGATGGAGTCTGAATTCAAAGTCATACGTACTTCTCTCTCCTACCCCCTGCCCCCACCATCTATTTCCTCTTACGTGAATTAATAACTTATTTTAATAACTTATTTTTCCTGGCTCTCTCTCAAGTCAAGGACTTTATTTTTCAACAATGACTCTTTGGGAGAAAATTTTTGTTGTCCACACTTTCTCTTTCTTGATATGTTGCATCTTTACATGTATTTGATGGTTTTTCTCTGCCCGTTCTTTTCATCTGTGTGAGGGAGAGTGACAATGATTGTCTGAAGCACTGAGATCTCACATAGTTTCTTTCAGGCTGTGGGAGGATATCTCTTCCCTTCCTTTTTCTTCCCTTCTCATTTCTTTCTTTCTTCCAGAGTCCTTGGCCTTGAACATCAGAATAGAAGAAGAAATAGGAATGTTTAAAGTGGAGAATATTGAAAAGAGGATGGGCTTAAGAATCAGGCAGAGCTGGGTTCACATTTCTAGCCCATGAATGTCTAGCATATTATTGGGGAAGTCACTGCATAGTTAAGAGCTGTTTAAATCCATTGTAATGTTCTGTTGCCTACTTAGAGATCCAGGATGATGGCTATGTTTGGAGGGAGGTGCCTCAGCTGTCTAACTGCTGCATCTGGTCTGGCTTGATAGCACCAAGCTCCCTGGAGTGCCACTGCCTTTCCAAAGGCTCTCTGATACTTGGAAGAAGCCAGATTTAAAGCATAGCCTCTTCCCTGCACAGGTAGATCTGCTGAGGTGAGTTGCAAGCATAGGCTGTGAATATTATTACTCTCGAGTTTTTGTGCCAGGTGGATTTTGGTGACTAAGCTAGAGGCTCCAGGAACTCTGAGGTTTGCCCCTTAGCCACTTGCCCTTTGGTTTCTGGAATGCCAAACCCAGAGTGTTGGCCAGGCCTCCTTGCAGTCCCTTCCTGCTCCCCCTCATTTTTCCTTTTTCTTTTCTTTTTTTTCTTTTTACTATTCTGCTCCACAGTGGGTTAGTGGCAGCTGGTAGGGGTATTACTATACCTTATGCTTTTCTTCCTGAAGTTCATTTAAGCTTTGGGTGAGTGGCTAACACCCTCCACTAGTTCTGTAGTCAGGTACCATTAGATTGAATTTATTTCACTGAGGTTTGGGGAGCTGTGAGCTATAGATTTGGATTGAGGTCACTTGCATAGATGATATATCTCCTAATCCAGAGTCATTATTGAGCTTGCTTCTGGATTTAGAGAAATGAATACAATTACATGCATGTGAAAAAGCCTAAGACATTCCTTAACTCAATTAATCCTAATTTTCCTTCCTTACCACTCCACATTGTCCTCATCCAGGATGTAAGCATCAGGATAGAAGGAAAAATGCAAATACTTAAAATACATAGTATTTGAAGAGAGCAGGACTGTGGGTGCTAAGCAGAGAGAGGTTTAAAGTCTAGCTCCACTTATTTCTAGCTTATTTTAGGGGGAAATTACTTCCCTTTTATGAACAGCAGTATTCTACTTTATTCTACTCTAAATTGTGACAATACATATCTTTTGGTATTGTTTTTAGCCATAAATAATATTTATTATTGTACATTGCCCAGAGTAAGCAACTCTGTCCAACTCTATGTAAGTCAACAGTAGATATGTAAGTCAAGCCAAAATTTGCCAGAAACCTACCCTTCCTTTGGGCTTCCCAGGTGGTGCTTGTGGTAAAGAGCCCACCTGCCAATGCAGGAGATATAAGAGACACAGGTTCAATCCCTGGGTTGGGAAGATCCCCTGGAGAAGGGCCTTGCAACCTGCTCCAGTATCTTGCCAGAAGAATCCCACGGACAGAGGAACCTTATGGGCTGCTGTTCACTGGGTCGCAAAGAGTCAGACACAACTGAAGCAACTTGGCACACATGCATGCTCACGGGCTCTAGGGCATGCAGCCTTAAGTGGTCGCAGTTCATGGCCTCTAGAGCGTGGACTCAGTAGCTGTGGCAGGAGCTTAGCTGCCCCACACTATGTGAGATCTTCTCAGACCAGGGATTTTAACTCATGTCCCCTGCACTGGCAGGTAGATTCTTAACCACTGGACCACCGAGGAAGTATTTAAGAATCTCTATCCTTTTTTCCCTCTGAATATGTACCAACTGCCTTACTTCTCTAAGGACCTCTGTGATTACAATGGACGCACCCAGAAAATTCAGGATGATCTTCTCATCTCAACATCTTCATCTGCAATATCTTTGAAATGTAATGTAATCTATTCACAAAGTCCCAGGATTAGGACATAGACATCTTCCAGGTGTGGTGATATTTAGACTTCCACACTATGCTACCTTGTAGCAGTTTAGTCCTTCTCTTGGTAAAGTCAGTGTGTTTTTGCCCCAAATTTGCCTTGTTTAATATTAAGATCAAACCCCAAGCTTTCTTGTTTTGGTTTGCAGTTGTCCTGCCCTGTCTACTTGTTGATTTTTAGACTGTCTGATCATTTGGTGTTGGTGTCTCTTACATATCGCATAGAGAATTGTGACTTATTCTGTAACTCTGCCTAAAAATTCATTTTCTTTAAGAGCCCATTACATCATTGTCAATATTGTCTATTTTCTTTCTTGTTTTCTGTAACTGAGAAGTGTCTATTTGCATTTTATTTTGCAGTCCTTTGGCTTATTCTTAATTCTCTATGTAGATAAATACATTTAGTGTTCACCGTTGGTCATCTGGGGCTTCCCAGGTGGCTCAGAGGTTAAAGCATCTGCCTGCAATGCGAGAGACCTGCCTGTAATGCGAGAGACCTGGGTTCTATCCCTGGGTCAGGAAGATGCCCTGGAGAAGGAAATGGAAACCCACTCCAGTATTCTTGCCTGGAGAATCCCATGGGCAGGGGAGCCTGGTGGGCTACAGTCCACGGGGTCACAAAGAGTCGGACATGACTGAGCGACTTCACTTTCACTATTGGTCATCTAACTAAAGATTTTCTTATCATTTAATTCCACATTCCTCAAAGTAGCATGTAGGTACAATATTTCCTGAGACTTTGCAAAGCCAAATTGCCTGTAGCTATTACTACTTGGCAGAATATGAAACTCTTGGCTCACACACTCTCTTTTCTTTAGTTGGAAGGTGTTGTCCTAGTAGCGCTTTAATATCTGATGGTTAACTCAATTTTATTTCTCTCAGAATAATGTGATCCTTGGATCTCTGTGTGTTTTTTTTTTTTTTAATCTTTCAGGTTTAATACATTTGAATTATTTTTGTGTTGAATTCTGGGGCATCATTTTTCTTTAGACTACAGTATACTCTTACTGTATATATATATTAGAAATCCCCTTTATTTTAGGAGAATTGTTTAGTTTAAATGCTGGCTCTGTGCCTTTGTCTTGACTTTGGTCCTCCAGGAATCTGTGTCCTCAAGACACAGCAATCTGTGTTGCCTGCTTTGTATATTACTCTTCTGTCTCTTAAGCATTCTCCTCTTTCTTCAACTGGTTCCTTCTCTGTTGCTGTTTCTGTTCTCCTTGTCTTTTTTTGCAAGTGTATCTCTTTTTTTTTTTAATTTATTGAAATACACTTGCTTTACAATATTGTGTTAGTTTCTGCTGTGCAATGAAGTGAATCAACCATGTTTATAAATGTATCCACTCCATCTTGGATTTCCCTCCCACTGCCCTGCCTCACCTCTCTCAGTCATCACAGAGCACAGAGCTGCGCTCCCTATGTTATCGGGCACCTTCCCACTAGCTACCTGTTTCACACATGGTAGTGTATGCATCTCAGACCTAATCTCCCAATTCATCCCCCTCCCCCACCGCTGTGTCTACATGTCCATTCTCTACATCTGCGCCTCCAGTCTAGCCTTGCGAATAGGTTCGTCTGTACTGTTTTTCTAGATTCCACATATATGTGTTAATATGTACTGTTTTTCTCTGACTTACTTCACTCTGTATGACAGACTCTAGGTCCAACCACGTCTCTACAAATGACCCAATTTCATTCCTTTTATGAGTGAGTAAAATTCCATTGTATACATATATATACACCACATCGTCTTTATCCATTCATCTATCAGTGGACATTTAGGTTGCGTCCATGTCCTAACTATTGTAAATAGTGCTGCAGTGAACACTGGGGTGCCTGTGTCTTTTTAAATTATGTGGTTTTGCGGGGCAGCTTTTTTTGTCCCCTGTTTTCTTTTAAATGTGGTTGTCATTCTTAATTTTGATTATTTTTTGTTTCTATTTCTCTTTTAAATTATTATCAGCTTCCACTTTACCTACTACTTTTGACTGGCCCTCATCTCTTTTTACAGGGTTACTGTTTCCCAGAGTTTTTATATTTCTGTTTTGTAGTCCCCTCATAGCTGAAATTCTTGAGAAAGTCAATTGTTGTTATTGTTCATGTTAAAATGTTGAGTTACAAGTTTTCTCTACTATATAGTGAGAGTTCTCTGTTGAGATGTTTTCCTGCTCATTTTTAGGTGGTTCTCCTGTGGTATTTTTAGGTGTGCTATAGCTTAAAAAAACATGTAGAATTATTAAATGTGTTGAATTTTCCTTACCTAGCTGTTATATTCGGAGAAGGCAATGGCACCCCACTCCAGTCCTCTTGCTTGGAAAATCCCACAGGTGGAGGAGCCTGGAAGGCTCCAGTCCATGGAGTTGCTAAGAGTAGGACACGATTGAGCGACTTCACTTTCACTTTTCACTTTCATGCATTGGAGAAAGAAATGGCAACCCACTCCAGTGTTCTTGCCTGGAGAATCCCAGGGACGGGGGAGCCTGGTGGGCTGCCGTCTATGGGGTTGCACAGAGTCGGACATAACTGAAGAGACAGCAGCAGCAGCAGCTGTTATATTAGAGAAGCTTACTTAAGTGGTTTCTTAATCAAAACTGCCTTTTTTTTCCCCCCTTTCCTTTTCTGTATGGCGCCTTCTGCCTTAGATCCTGGTTTGAGACGGCGTCTACCATCTTTCTTGAATTTTCTAAATTCCTTTTACCAGCTGCTATTTCCAAGGAAGACTCCCACTGTCTTCCAGAGTTTTCTTCTCTCTTTTAGAAGGTGATCGTTGCTGAGAACTGGCACCTCTGGGCCTCCTGGAAACTTACTGTGTCATAACTCTCCCCAAATGCTCATGCCTTGTTCATGCACAGCCCAGTTCACCGCAGTTCTGAATCAGATTTGTCCTCTATTTCAGCAGATAGATGTCACCGAGTGATGTGTGGAACCTTCCATGACCAGGGCCATACGTGTTATCCCATCCACTTGGGATCTAACTCTGTGGCTTCTTGTGCTGTTTCTCTGCATTCAAGAGCTTTTGAACTACTGGTCACCTAACCTGGAGGTTACAGAATTGCTCTGCCTCTTAACTTTTCCATCAATGTATTTTGGAGAAAAAATAGGAAATTGAAAATTAAGCTTCCAGCACACTAAATTCTAAATGTATATTCTCCAAATAATGCCTTGAACTTTCATTAGAGTCAATCCATTTGCTCAATATTAAACTTGTTTTTATGAAAGTCTGTAGTATTTAAGGGAAACATTACTTGCCCTCAGAGACAAACCATAAGATCTTGATGGCTTAACACAGTAGAAAGTGAGTTCTTGCTCCTGTGAAGTTCACTGGCATGAGGGCGTGCCACAGCAGGGAAGCTTAGAGTCAGTCATCCAGGGGCTGACTTGATAGAGCCTTTGCCATATTGAACACCTGGATTCCAAGATCACCCCAGGTCTTGGTGTTTAGCTGGNGGCATGAGGGCGTGCCACAGCAGGGAAGCTTAGAGTCAGTCATCCAGGGGCTGACTTGATAGAGCCTTTGCCATATTGAACACCTGGATTCCAAGATCACCCCAGGTCTTGGTGTTTAGTTGGAAGATGGAGTAGAGATAAAAGCTGGAGGTTCTTGGAGGAGATTTTCGTGGGCAAGGTATGGAAGCACATATATGGCTTCTACTTTTTCCCAGTGGCCACGTTCAGGCATAGAGCCACATCTACCTGAAAATGAGATTGAGAAATGGAATACTGTCCTCTCCCCAAGAAGAAAAGGATTTAAATCTGGTAAGGAGCTAACTTATCTTCACCATAAAGTATCTGTGTCTTTCCCCAGTTTACCAGCTTTGTCAAGACAGGGCTAGAGTTTTTTACTCATGATTATCTTCCACTTGTTTGCATGTGTGCTCAGCCGATTCAGTCGTGTCTGACTCTTTGCAACCCCGTGGACTATAGCCCACCAGGCTCCTCTGTCCAAGGGATTCTCCAGGCAAGCATACTGGAGTGGGTTGTCATGCCCTCCTCCAGGGGATCTTCCCAACCCAGGGATCAAACCTGAGTCTCCTGTGTCTCCTGCATTGCAGGAGGATTCTTTACCACTCAGCCACCAGGGAAGCCTAGTTCTCCACTTAGCCTAGCTTAAATAACAGAGGTGCAATGAACATTTGTGCAATTTAATGGAATTGAATTTGCATCCTGCAACTTTATCTGAATTATTTAAGAATTCTCTAATGTTGAGCTTAGCCAGTTCATGTCTACCTGGGACTTGCAATGGAAAGGGTGAATATAAATCCAGAAAGAGATGACGTACTGATAAAGTGAAACTGGTATGGAACAAATCCTTCCTTAATCTTTAACTGTTTCAAACTCCTGTTTTATTTTAATCTATCACGTAAAGGGACATATAGGTTGAGTTAGATTAGATCAGATTGTAGTCTGTCATCTGACATGATCTTGGGCACCATCATGGAGAGAAAATTCATGGTTACATTAGAATCATGACTAGATTTATGCTTGGGAGAAGTTTTGGACAGATAAAGCAGTGTGTGTGTGTGTGAGTTTAACATTAAAGGAACTTCCTGTCAACATCGCTAATATTTACAATTTTTTTGTTGTTGTTGTGACATTATCATCTAAAATGGTGTGGCATGTCGCAGAGTGTGTCATTATTTTTAATGCTGTACATAACCTCACNGTGTGTGTGTGTGAGTTTAACATTAAAGGAACTTCCTGTCAACATCGCTAATATTTACAATTTTTTTGTTGTTGTTGTGACATTATCATCTAAAATGGTGTGGCATGTCGCAGAGTGTGTCATTATTTTTAATGCTGTACATAACCTCACCATTTAATGTAGGCCCAATATGGGGCAACTTCAGTGTGATAATCTCTCTCTTCAAAGACTACATGTAAACCATGAAAGTATAGAACTTCTCAAAGAAATCTTCATGATCGTTAGTTAGGCAAAAAGTTCTTATATCAGATACCAAAAAACACGATCTAGTAAAAAAATGATCTAGTAAATTGGACATAGTCAAAATATAATGTTAGGCTTTCCAGATAGCTCACTGGTAAAGAATCCACCTTACAAGCAGGAGACCCAAGTTTGATCCCTGGGTCAGGAAGATCCCCTGGAGAAGGAAATAGAAACCCATTCCAATACTCTTGCCTGGAAAATCCCATGGACAGAGGGTTTTATATATATATATATATATATATCCACAAAAATATACCGTTCATCATTATTTATTATGGATTCCAAATCAAAACCATAATGAGACACCACTGCACAAATATTCAGCAGATGAAAAGGAAATAGAAAAATCAAAAAATTATGAAAAAAACAAATGCTTCCAAGAAAACAGAGCAACTGAAATTCTATATTTTGGGGGGAATGCAAAATGAGACCACCACAGGGGAAAACTGTTGGAAAGCTTTTTATAAAGTAAAACACGTATTTATCATATGATTCGGTGAAACCACTTTTAGGTGTTTCTGTATGCTGATTGTGATGGTGGATTCATGGCTCTAAACATTTAGTAAAATTCACAGTGCTGCACAGCAGTAATAAAATAAACTATGCTGTAGAATTTTTTTGAAATATATAAAAACTTAAAAAATAGAATTTTTTCTAAAAAAGAAAAAAAAAAAGAGCAAGCCCCTAATTCATGAGATGTTAGTTACCACAAGGTGACCTGTGCATTACTTCTAAGGTGATGGGGACTTCCAGCCATTCTAGGTCCCCAAAGATGTAGGTAAGATTCACAAATGTGATTATTAGGAAAAACAAACAAACAGTCACATCTTCATCAGAGAAGGATCACACCCCCAAATGACCCAGAGCCTTCCCTTCTGGGCCATAAAGCACAAGTTAGGAAGAAGGAGGACAGCTTTTGTATCAAGAGATCAAGAGGTCAATTATGCTTAAATAATAGAGCTCCACCCTAAGCCCTCAGACATGGCATAATCAGAGAACATTCAAGGAGTAGTGGGAGTAACTTGGTATTTGGAGCTGCTGGCAAGAGAGTATTAAGGCTATTAAATATAGCTTTCTAGCTCCAATGGGGGGAAGGCAATGGCACCCCACCCCGGTACTCTTGCCTGGAAAATCCAATGGACGGAGTAGCCTAGTGGGCTGCAGTCCATGGGGTCGCTAACAGTCAGACAGACTGAGCGACTTCACTTTCACTTTTCTCTTTCATGCATTGGAGAAGGAAATGGCAACCCACTCCAGTGTTCTTGCCTGGAGAATCCCAGGGATGGGGGAGCCTGGTGGGCTGCCGTCTATGGGGTCACACAGAGTTGGACACGACTGAAGTGACGCAGCAGCAGCAGCAGCAGCTCCAATGGAACCCATTAGTTGTATTTCTGGAGGTTTTTTTTTTTTTTTTTTTTCCTGAAACTATCAGCATGTTCAGACCCAAAGTTAATATGTGCATTATGACTTTGCTGGGTTTTAAGCCTTTTTCTCATTAAAAGACATTGATGTTGATTAAACATTTTCACCAAATATCAAGTCCTGTTGTCATGGGATAATTTTTTGCTCTCCTAATGGTAACCAGGGATTCCAAGACGATCATTAAAATGAATTTGAGTAATTTGGAATGGAAAAGTTGATGGAGAAAGCAGGTTGCTTGAGGTGTCAAAATAGGCTAGTACTGCCATTCTAACCTCCCCTTCCTATTCCTTTCTCCCCAAAGGCAGTGACTACAAAGAGAGGTGCTCAGCCCTTTCTTGCACTGGCCAGCACAGGGCTTATTTCCTGTGCCCCTCCCCTCCTCCTGTGAACAGCCCCAGCAGGAGACGGGACAAGCTCAGGCTGGTGCTACAGGTGATGTCTGCAGTCATGAACTTGAACTAGACTTGAGATTTCCTTCTCCAGGGATAGTCCTCCCTAGCTGAGTATTTTGGGGCTTCCCTGGTGGCTCGGTGGTAAAGAAGCTGTCTGCCAGTGCAGGGGCCATGCGTTCAATACATGAATCTGGAAGATCCCTGGAGGAGGAAGTGGCAAGCCACTCCAGTATTCTTGACTGGAAAAATCCCATGGACAGAGGAACCTGGCAGGCTACAGTCCATGAGGCTGCAAAGATTCGGACACAACTTAGCAACTAAACAACAGCAAAGTCGAGTGTTTTAGACCCTTGTCCTTCTCTTTCATTGGCTTCAGGTTATCACCCGTCTTGTGATTAGGGTATGACCCCACAAGGCACCCTTCTGCCTCTTCCTGATGCTTGGGCGTACGCTCAGTCACTCAGTCATGTCTGACTGTTTGTGACCACATGGACTGTAGCCCGCCAGGCTCCTCTGTCCGTGGAATTTTCCAGGCAAGAATTTTGGAGTGGGTTGCCATTTCCTACTCCAAATCCTAGGCAACCTGATCTCTGAATCACTTTTTCCTCTTAACTAGCAAAACTTTTCCTACGCTGTCTCAGGTACTATTTGAATTCTTTAGGAATAATGATTGATCTGGGCTCTAGTCTAACTACTCACATGGAACTGAGTAGAGAGTTGTGCTCTAGACAGCACACTGTTAGGGGCAGCTTGGAAAATCTCTGTAAATATCCTTTTGGGGGATGGATGGAGGAAAAGAGGGAAAGCTCTGAGTCCTAGTACTGAGCTCAACACTATCCCATAAATTGCTTCATTGCGATAATGAGGGTGTAGTCAGGGACTTTCAAGGCCTTCAGCAGAGAGGATGTCAACTTCTCCCAGGCATCTGGGAAAGTGCCTGATTCCCAAGGCCAGCAGCTGCTCCCACCCTCCAGCCATGTGAATATGGGCTGCTGATGACCTCTAGCATCAGCAGGGAGGCTGCTGCCTCCCCTCTGTGGTCAAACTGACCTCGACCAATGGAAAACTGCCTTACTGCTGGAGGTGATGTCCTGCCTCCAAACACAGGGACAACCAGTGGGCATGCATGAGTGATATGGAAGTTCACAACAAGCCCACAGTCTTGTAATTTACACTTTATGACTTTATCTCAGATCACAAGCTTGTTTGGTTCTTTCTCCATGCAGTTCCTTTCCCCATCACTCTCAAAGGGTTGTCCTGAAGGACATTTCCCTCAGCAAACCTTGCAAACTCACATTTTTACATCAGGCTCTGCTTTCTCAGGAGCACTGACAAATACCAACTCCTTGCAGCTACTGCCAGCATCTACCTTCTCCAGCCTTGACGTTCATGGCTTTTCTGCTGCCATAGTTGTGAACAGCACATTACTCCTGGATGTGGTCTATCTTTCCTCTGGGTCAGATCTAGTCCCCTCAGGAGGCATCTCACTCAGACCAACCCAGACTCAAAGACAAGCTAATCTTCATAGACCACGTGGAGAAGTCTGAGGAAGAGGTAAAGGAGGCATTCTTTATTTTCACAATACAAGAGAGGACATGAAAGAAGTCTTTGTGGATAAACCCAGAGAATAATCAGCACATCTAGGAGCTATTCTGGAAGGTGTCAATCCTGAGAGAAGATGATCTCAAAGCGACATATAGAGAAAGGCTCCTGGTAGGCAAAGAAGATGCACAGTTCTTCACAAATAAAAATATATCACGATTCCTTTTACATAAGGCACAGCAGGCTGACATTGTCTTAGGTTATTATTTATTGTGGATCCCTTCAAATCTCCACAAATCACTACTGATCCTTTATGCTAGGCAGCCCTTCCAGATGAGATTTTTATTGATCTCTTTCCTTCCTCTTTCTCTGCACCCAAACATAATGCTCTTTCTCACCCTGTGCATCTTGGTTGTTGTATTTTAAACCTTTGCTAAAGTATTATATGGAAAATACCCCAATGCTGGGAGGGATTGGGAGCAGGAGGAGAAAGGGACAACAGAGGATGAGATGGCTGGATGGCATCACCGACCCGATGGACATGAGTTTGAGTGAACTCTGGGAGTTGGTGATGGACAGGGAGGCCTGGCGTGCTGGGATTTATAGGGTCACAGAGAATCGGACACGACTGAGCGACTGAACTGAACTGAAAGTATTATATGAGGTTTGTATTCCTTACACTTACATTCATTTGGACTTTCCTGAGTATGTTGTACTGACATATTTAGTACAGTATGTGGTTAACTGTAACTTGGTTGGGGGAACCTAATTAGTGTCTTGTACATATATTTAAGAGACATCATTTAGATCAGAATCCAGATATCATTCTTCATGTTACCCTCCATATTAGAAAACAGGACAGTGAGAGAAAATCCAGCATTAAAAAAAAATAGGAAAATATGTTAGTAGATTGGAGGCAGGTCTTTTCTGGAGGAAAGAAGATATGTGGGAAAGAGAAAAGGAGGAGAGGTTTAAAACCTGGCGTATCAGCAAGCAAGAAGCAAGAAGCCTCAGCCAGTTATTACCCCAGTGACCAATNAAAAAAAAATAGGAAAATATGTTAGTAGATTGGAGGCAGGTCTTTTCTGGAGGAAAGAAGATATGTGGGAAAGAGAAAAGGAGGAGAGGTTTAAAACCTGGCGTATCAGCAAGCAAGAAGCAAGAAGCCTCAGCCAGTTATTACCCCAGTGACCAATACTCAAGAATTAAAACAAATATGGAGTTTCAGATTCCATTTTTCCAACTGCTAACATGCTGTCTAGACCACTTTAGCATCCATCCTTCAACGGCAAGAAGGTTATGAGTTTATGAGTATGCTTTTATGGTTGTCAACTCTTCATAATAATTGCGATAGAAGTATTTTCTTTTTCCTATATAAAAGGAGCTAGTTCATAAGTTTGCAGAAAATCAACAGAATTTGGAGAGATATTTTAGCAAAACAGTTGCGTTATAGTATCATTAATATATATCCTCATTACAGAAGCATAAATGTGCTTAATGAAATAATTACTCCAAGATGGACATTGGTCAGAACCATAGACAGAAAAATCAGCGCATATGCTTTGATTGGTGAATGAAAGGGAAAAAAAAATCTTTGTTGTTATTCAGTTGCCTAGTCGTGTCAGACTCTTTGCAACCCCATAGACTGTGGTACGCCAGACCTCTCTGTTCCTCACCATCTCCCAAAGTTTGCCCAAGTTCATGTCAATTACTTCAGTGATGCCATCCAACTATCTCATCTTCTGATGCCCTCTTCTCCTTTTGCCCTCAATCTTTCTCAACATCAGGGACTTTTCCAATGATTCAGTTGTTCGCATCAGATGACCAAAATATTGGAGTTTCAGCATCAGTCCTTCCAACCAATATTCAGGGCTGATTTGCGTTAAGATCAACTGGTTTGATCTTGCTGTCCAAGGGACTCTCAGGAGCCTTCTCAAGCACCATAGTTGAAGGCATCAATTCTTTTTGGCTCTCAGGCTTCTTTACTGTTCAGCTCTCACAACCATATGTGACCACTGGGAAGCCTTAACTACATGGACCCTTGTCAGCAGAGTAATGTCTCTGCTTTTCAACACACTGTCTAGGTTTTGTCATCGCTTTCCTGCCAAGAAGCAAACATCTTCTGATTTCATGGCTGCAGTCACCATCCTCAGTGATTTTAGAACCCAAGAAGAGGAAATTTGTCACTCCTTCCATCGTTTCCCCTTCTATTCGCCATGAAGTAATGGAGCCAGATGCCATGATCTAAGCTTTTTTAGTATTTAGTTTTAAGCTGGTCTTTTACTCTCCTCCTTCACCTGCATCAAGAGTCTCATCAGTTCCTCTTCACTTTCTGCTCTTAGAGTGGTATCATCCACATATCTGAGGTTGTTGATGTTTCTCCTGCCTGTCTTGATTCCAGCTTGTAACTCATCCAGCCTAGCATTTCTCATGATGTGCTCAGCGTGTAGGTTAAACAAAGAGGGTGGCAGCAGATAGCCCTGTCGTACACCTTTCTCAATCTTGAACCAATCAGTTTTTCCATACAGGGTTCTAACTGTTGCTTCTTGACCTGCATACAGGTGTCTCAGGAGACAGGTAAGATGGTCTGGTATTCTGATCTCTTTAAGAACTTTCCACAGTTTATTATGATCCACACAGTCAAAGGCTTTGGCGTAGTTGATGAAACAGAGGTAGATAAATTGGAATTCCCTAGCTTTGTCTATGATCCAGCTAATGTTGGCAATTTGATCTCTGGTTCTTCTTCTCTTTCTAAATCCAGCTTGGACATCTGGAAGTTCTTGGTTCACATAATGCTAAAGCCCAGTAGGCAAGATTTTAGGCATTGCAATTGTCCAGTGGTTAGCACATTCGTTAGTACTACCCTTCTCGGGAATTGAGATGAGGATTGACTGTTTCCAGTGGCGACTGCTGGGTCTGCCGATTTGCTGACATACTGAATGCAACACATTGATGGCATCGTCCTCTAGGGTTTTGAATAGTTCTCTTGGAATTCCATCGCATCCACTAACTTTATTTACAGCAGTGCTTCCTAAGACCAACTTGATTTTATACTCCAGAATGTCTGGCTCTGGGTGACTGACCACACCATGGCACTCATGCAGTTTATCTGGATATTTTTTTATACAGTTCTTCTGTGTATTCTTTTCATCCCTTCTTGATCTCATCAGCAACTACTAAGTCTCTACCTTTTATATCCTTTATTGTGGCCATCTTTGGGCTTTTACTCCAGTTTTCCTGAAGAGATCTTGACTCTTTCTCCTTCTATTGTTTTCTTCTAGTTTTACACACTGTTCATTGAAGAAGGCCTTCTTGTCTCTCCATGCTGTTCTTTGGAAATCTGCATTTATTTGGCTATACTTTTCCTTTTCTCCCTTGCTTTTCACATCTCTTCTTTCTTTAGCTATTTGTAAGGCCTCCTCAGATAACCATTTTACCCTTTTTCTTTTCTTTTTTTTTTTT
>SJYX01007415.1:0-25081 GCA_006410675.1 Oreotragus oreotragus
TTTTTTTTTTTTTTTAATAAAGAAACCATTGTAGTGATCAGGCCCAGTGGCAGAAAAAGCCTTTGTGGATGGAGTTCAGCTGCCTTTTGTACGTACTTCTTCTGTTCCTTCCAGGCACAAATCCATAAGCAGATACACCTGCTGTCTGCTCAACAGACCCATATGGAATCTTGGGTTTAGCAGGTATCTTGAAATCCATCCAAGTCAACTCTCCCTAGGTACAGACAAAGGGGTATCTTTTATGTAGAAATTTTAAAATAATAAAATAGCTAACAAAAATCATCTATTTTTCATTGTCACTACGCTCCAGCAATTCTAAACAATGTCAGGACAAGATACTCCTTGAGGAAAAAAATGTATTGGTCTAAGCTCTAACCAACTGCCTACAACTAGGGCATACAGATCCCACTGCTCTGATCTTGGTATACTATGAGTGACACTCTTTTCTCAATTTCTGGTAAAGGGTTTAAAAAAAAATTGCCACCAATCCTGAGCAGAAACTGTGATTATTCATTTATTCAACAAATATTTAATAATCCTGTACAATATTCCTATTTCTGTGCTGAGTGGGGCATCTTAAGATGAATAAAATAGTTTCTCTTCTCAGGGTTTAGTGAGAAAAAAAAGAAAAAAATAGTAAAATGTCGTATTTAAAACTTTGAGAATGTTTCCCTTCCTACAATGATGGAGTAGGTAATACTGATCAATCCATTTGCAGAAAACAATTAGAAAAACTGGAAACATATTTAATATCACATTTATTTGTATGCATAAGAGATATACCAAAGCAGGGAAGAAATTTGCATGGTCAAGTACTGAGAGAGAAAAGCCTAGAAGTGAATCAATTTGCAGCCCGTTTCCTTTAGAGGCATCTGCTGATTCTCCAAGCACAGATGCTGAGCAGAACTTTCAACAGATTCAAAGGATTAGAAATACAGTATTGAAATAAGATCCACTAAGGGAGATGGACCTGTATTACTTTCAGATTTGGAGTTGGGTCTCCAAAGGATAATACACAGGAATAAGGATGAATCAAAGGGAAGCCCTATCGGAGAACTTCAAATCATTTTTCTCTTGAATTCAGAAGATTTGGATTGTGTTGCTCCTAGCTTGAAAGTAAAACATGAACATCATAGTTGCTCAGTCTTGTCTGACTCTTTGCAACCTCATGGACTGGGGCTCACCAGGCTCCTCTGTCCATGGGATTCTTTAGGCAAGAATACTGGAGTGGGTTGCCATTCCCTTCTCCAGGGGATCTTCCTGACCCAAGGATTGAACCTGGATCTCCCGCTTTACAGACGGATTCTCTACTGTCTGAGCCAGGAGGGAAGCTCCTAGCTTAACCATCTGCTTTTTAAAAACAATGGAAGGTGTGAATCCATAGATTCAAGACTTTTACGAATCCCAAGAAGGATAAATACAAAGAAAACCACTCCAAAGCACATTACAATAAAACACCTAACTACCAAGGACAATGAAATATAAAGACTTTAAAAAAATATATGTATTACCTTTAAAGAAATAATAATAATAAAAATTATGGCTGAGTTCTCAACAGAAACAATAGAATCCAGAGAAGAGAGGAAAAAATAATAAATTGAAAGTGCTGAAAGAACTGTCAACCTAGAATTCTTCACCCAGGAAAAAATATCCTCAAAGAATGACAGTGAAAGAAAGTAATTTTCTGGTAACAAAAAATGAGGATTTTGTCACCCATCAAAGGAAATGTTAAAGTGTCTTCATGCAGAATACAAATGAACCCAGAAAGAAGCTCAGAGACATAAGAAAGGATGAAAATTAACAGAGTGAGTATATGGGATCATCCAAACAAATTAAAATACATGTTAACAGTGAAATACAAGCTGTTGAGCATTAGGAGGTGAGAAGTAAATGTAGTTAAATGGTTTTAAAGGCCTTGTATGATACAGAAAAAAATGGGAATATTTATATTATTTTTTAGTAAGTCAAGAATGCATGTTATGATCTCTATGGTAATCTTTAAGTAGGTAATAAAAGGATGTATAACCAATAAGCTAATGCATGAGAGGGAAAACATTTAAAAAATAATTCACTAGAAAGCAAGAACAAAGAGACAAGAGAGCACAGAACAGGCCAGACAAATAGAAAGCAATAGTAAGACAGTAAACCAAAATTATCCATAATTATCCTAATTTCCAACAGAATATATACCTACCCCATTTAAAGGATAAAATTGTTCTAACTGGATTGAAGTAAAACCCAAACTCGATGCTGCTTCAAAAAGATTTGCCTTAAATATAAGAACAAGGAGAACTTGAAAATTCAGACATGAAAAAATAATGTACATGGAGAGGCTATGTTAATATCAGATAAAGGAGATATTAAATGTTATTAAAGATAAAGAATGGTATTTCAGAGTTGAGAAGTTGCACTTTTAGGAAATATATATACATATGTATCTTCTGCTGTCTTGGCATCAGTCAAAATCACTTGGATTTAGGAACTAGAAAGACCAGCTAGCTGCTATAAATGGACTGTCAGCAAAGTTCAGATCCCATTTGACAGAACACCCTGCCGTGATTGGGCTTGGTGGGGATTCACCCAGAATAACCAAGTCAAGTGACTAATGTATAAGGCAGAGTCCTAACTAATCTACTATGAGAAATTTGACTTTTGCTATCAGCTTGCCTGTTTTCTCTTTTCATGGTGAAGGCCATCTGGAGAGCCTGCTTCAATCATAAACTTGCTTGGTGAGTGAAGAAATCCAAGTCAAGGGGCTCATGTGGACTTAAGAACATATGAGGAATCAGAGCAACTCTGCTAGCTGGCTAGAGCTTAACCCCCTCTCTGAAGAGTTACTTAACACACTGACAAGGTTTTTCTTCTTGGACTTTTCTTTATATGTTCACTGCCTTCCTTCAACTATGACTGCTTTAGTTATAGAGTTGAGCAAGGCTGCTCTTCTGAACTTGAGGTAGCTCAAATCAGTGGTCAGAGAGAACCCTTGTCCTCTGTCTTACACGTACAAGTGCACTTGCTTAACCCCACCTCCTCCAGTCATTCTACTGTGTACTTCCTATTCCAGCAAAGGGCATCACCATTCAAACCTGATAATCGCCCACACCAAAAACCTGTGAGTTACTATTGCCTCTCACTCCTACCTACCATCAATTAGATAATTAGCAATTTTAGCTCCTCCCACCATATTATTTCCACATCTACTGATCCTGCACATCCCTAATGCCTGTTACAACCTTACGTTGAATACATGAGTCGTGTCTGACTCTTTGAAACCCCATAGACTGTAGCCCTGCCGAATACTGAAGTGGGTTGCCACTTCCTCCTCCAGAATACCTTCCCAACTCAGGGATCAAACCCACATCTCAGGTGGTTCCTGTATTGGCAGGCAAATTCTCTACCACAGGGCCACCAGAGAACCTCTGGCTCCTGCAGTAGAAGCTGGAAGTCTTCACTGCTAGACCACCAGGGAAGTCCATTACAACCTTACTTTCCCATTATCTTTTTTCTGGCATTAAAAAAAAAAAAAGCTTGCTATCTCCAGTGTTGCCTGCTCCAAGAGCAGCTGGCGGGCTATCACAATATGCTCAGCTAGTCATAATCTGACCCACATGGTAAATAAATTGCCTGCAATTCAGAGACATGGATTTTTGTCCCTGACCTTCCCCCACAAGCCCCTGATTTTGCCCTTCCCCCCAGCTCTTGGTTGGTCCCTGGCCTTATCTTGCTTTCTTACACTTGCAGGTTTCAGCTGAAACCCCATTTCCTGTGTCTATACCTACTAGCCTTTAGAAGTTTCCCTAGGCACCCGTTCCTTTTCTCTCATCTCTTGCCCCTGCCCCTAAACTGAGACAGGTCCTCTCTGGTTGTGCTCATTTCTGGTTATGCTCATTATGTACCCTGCACCCCACAGTCTTCATCACAAAGTTCACTGTAACATGAGGAAGAGTTTCTTGTGGGTACCAGCAGAATACAGGATCTTTGACAGCAGTGCTGTATTATCCCTGCTTGACCAGAATAAGTATTAATATTTGTGGAGTAAATTAATAAATAAATGTGTCAATTTAAGTGAAAAGAATTCTAGAAAAATGTAGACTTGAATATGGATTTGGTCATTTATTAACTGTGTGATCCTGAGCATCTTAATCTCTGAAATTCTGTTCCCTCATCTGTAACAAAGGCAACATAAGATAACTCTCAGGGTAATTTTGACGATTAGCACAGTGCTTGGGACTTATTAACAATCGGATTCATTTTGGATTAAATTTTGTCCAAGTTCAGTATATGGTCTCAAAAGCTTTTCGGTCACGGAGTCTCTTGTGTGGTATAATCATGCTTCCTTGAGACCACAAGATACTCACTGTGACTAGAGTGGTTTTTCTTTAAGTCTTCTCCACTATTATTCATAAATTATCTCTCAAGCAATTTCTGTAAATGAATAGTCACACTTTCTGTATTCAGTTTCACTAGTTTCTTTTTTTATGAAATAACTTATTCCCACATAATTGCTAGACACTACACTTTAGCCTCTCAATTGTTAACTAAAAGTATGATCTTTACCTGAGGGATTGAGTCCGTTTCTTTTCTTTTTTTTAAGATTTACTTCTTTTTTAAAAATTTCTTTTATTCGTGGCTGTGCTAAGTCTTCATTGCTACACATGGAATTTTCTATAGTTGCAGCAAACGGGGCTACTCTTCATTGTGGTGCATAGGCTTCTCATTGCTGTGGCTTTTCTTGTTACAGAACCCAAGCTCCAGGGTGAGTGAACTCCTCTTCAGTAGTTGTGGCACTTTGGTTCAGTAGTTGCGGTTACTGTGCTTAGTTGCTCCGTAGCATGTGGGATCTTCCCAGACCAGAGCTTGAACCTGCGTCCGCTAAATTGGCAGGCAGATTCTTAACCACCAGGGAAGCCCCTTGATTCAATTCTCAGTGTCATTTTCACAAACATATAGACAAACACCTTAGTCTCAGCTCTCGTCTACTGGACAAANAGTAAATGTAGTTAAATGGTTTTAAAGGCCTTGTATGATACAGAAAAAAATGGGAATATTTATATTATTTTTTAGCAAGTCAAGAATGCATGTTATGATCTCTATGGTAATCTTTAAGTAGGTAATAAAAGGATGTATAACCAATAAGCTAATGCATGAGAGGGAAAACATTTAAAAAATAATTCACTAGAAAGCAAGAACAAAGAGACAAGAGAGCACAGAACAGGCCAGACAAATAGAAAGCAATAGTAAGACAGTAAACCAAAATTATCCATAATTATCCTAATTTCCAACAGAATATATACCTACCCCATTTAAAGGATAAAATTGTTCTAACTGGATTGAAGTAAAACCCAAACTCGATGCTGCTTCAAAAAGATTTGCCTTAAATATAAGAACAAGGAGAACTTGAAAATTCAGACATGAAAAAATAATGTACATGGAGAGGCTATGTTAATATCAGATAAAGGAGATATTAAATGTTATTAAAGATAAAGAATGGTATTTCAGAGTTGAGAAGTTGCACTTTTAGGAAATATATATACATATGTATCTTCTGCTGTCTTGGCATCAGTCAAAATCACTTGGATTTAGGAACTAGAAAGACCAGCTAGCTGCTATAAATGGACTGTCAGCAAAGTTCAGATCCCATTTGACAGAACACCCTGCCGTGATTGGGCTTGGTGGGGATTCACCCAGAATAACCAAGTCAAGTGACTAATGTATAAGGCAGAGTCCTAACTAATCTACTATGAGAAATTTGACTTTTGCTATCAGCTTGCCTGTTTTCTCTTTTCATGGTGAAGGCTATCTGGAGAGCCTGCTTCAATCACAAACTTGCTTGGTGAGTGAAGAAATCCAAGTCAAGGGGCTCATGTGGACTTAAGAACATATGAGGAATCAGAGCAACTCTGCTAGCTGGCTAGAGCTTAACCCCCTCTCTGAAGAGTTACTTAACACACTGACAAGGTTTTTCTTCTTGGACTTTTCTTTATATGTTCACTGCCTTCCTTCAACTATGACTGCTTTAGTTATAGAGTTGAGCAAGGCTGCTCTTCTGAACTTGAGGTAGCTCAAATCAGTGGTCAGAGAGAACCCTTGTCCTCTGTCTTACACGTACAAGTGCACTTGCTTAACCCCACCTCCTCCAGTCATTCTACTGTGTACTTCCTATTCCAGCAAAGGGCATCACCATTCAAACCTGATAATCGCCCACACCAAAAACCTGTGAGTTACTATTGCCTCTCACTCCTTCTTACCATCAATTAGATAATTAGCAATTTTAGCTCCTCCCACCATATTATTTCCACATCTACTGATCCTGCACATCCCTAATGCCTGTTACAACCTTACGTTGAATACATGAGTCGTGTCTGACTCTTTGAAACCCCATAGACTGTAGCCCTGCCGAATACTGAAGTGGGTTGCCACTTCCTCCTCCAGAAGACCTTCCCAACTCAGGGATCAAACCCACATCTCAGGTGGTTCCTGTATTGGCAGGCAAATTCTCTACCACAGGGCCACCAGAGAACCTCTGGCTCCTGCAGTAGAAGCTGGAAGTCTTCACTGCTAGACCACCAGGGAAGTCCATTACAACCTTACTTTCCCATTATCTTTTTTCTGGCATTAAAAAAAAAAAAGCTTGCTATCTCCAGTGTTGCCTGCTCCAAGAGCAGCTGGCGGGCTATCACAATATGCTCAGCTAGTCATAATCTGACCCACATGGTAAATAAATTGCCTGCAATTCAGAGACATGGATTTTTGTCCCTGACCTTCCCCCACAAGCCCCTGATTTTGCCCTTCCCCCCAGCTCTTGGTTGGTCCCTGGCCTTATCTTGCTTTCTTACACTTGCAGGTTTCAGCTGAAACCCCATTTCCTGTGTCTATACCTACTAGCCTTTAGAAGTTTCCCTAGGCACCCGTTCCTTTTCTCTCATCTCTTGCCCCTGCCCCTAAACTGAGACAGGTCCTCTCTGGTTGTGCTCATTTCTGGTTATGCTCATTATGTACCCTGCACCCCACAGTCTTCATCACAAAGTTCACTGTAACATGAGGAAGAGTTTCTTGTGGGTACCAGCAGAATACAGGATCTTTGACAGCAGTGCTGTATTATCCCTGCTTGACCAGAATAAGTATTAATATTTGTGGAGTAAATTAATAAATAAATGTGTCAATTTAAGTGAAAAGAATTCTAGAAAAATGTAGACTTGAATATGGATTTGGTCATTTATTAACTGTGTGATCCTGAGCATCTTAATCTCTGAAATTCTGTTCCCTCATCTGTAACAAAGGCAACATAAGATAACTCTCAGGGTAATTTTGACGATTAGCACAGTGCTTGGGACTTATTAACAATCGGATTCATTTTGGATTAAATTTTGTCCAAGTTCAGTATATGGTCTCAAAAGCTTTTCGGTCACGGAGTCTCTTGTGTGGTATAATCATGCTTCCTTGAGACCACAAGATACTCACTGTGACTAGAGTGGTTTTTCTTTAAGTCTTCTCCACTATTATTCATAAATTATCTCTCAAGCAATTTCTGTAAATGAATAGTCACACTTTCTGTATTCAGTTTCACTAGTTTCTTTTTTTATGAAATAACTTATTCCCACATAATTGCTAGACACTACACTTTAGCCTCTCATTTGTTAACTAAAAGTATGATCTTTACCTGAGGGATTGAGTCCGTTTCTTTTTTTTTTTTTAAGATTTACTTCTTTTTTAAAAATTTCTTCTATTCGTGGCTGTGCTAAGTCTTCATTGCTACACATGGAATTTTCTATAGTTGCAGCAAACGGGGCTACTCTTCATTGTGGTGCATAGGCTTCTCATTGCTGTGGCTTTTCTTGTTACAGAACCCAAGCTCCAGGGTGAGTGAACTCCTCTTCAGTAGTTGTGGCACTTTGGTTCAGTAGTTGCGGTTACTGTGCTTAGTTGCTCCGTAGCATGTGGGATCTTCCCAGACCAGAGCTTGAACCTGCGTCCGCTAAATTGGCAGGCAGATTCTTAACCACCAGGGAAGCCCCTTGATTCAATTCTCAGTGTCATTTTCACAAACATATAGACAAACACCTTAGTCTCAGCTCTTGTCTACTGGACAAACATCCTTCTGCCCTTCAGAGCCAAATCACTAACAGAGTTTTTGGTCTGATCCGTCACCTCAATCTACAATTCAAGTGCTTGAAATGTGGGAACATCATGATGGGTCCTCTCCTCTTGCCATCATAAGGATGATGGTTACTCCAGAGAATTTTCTGCAAGCCATGCTTTATCTTCCATTCTGTTTCTTTGTTCTAATTTACCCTACTTTCTCTTTCTTTCCAATGGAAATGGAGCGTATGGGGAACATGGAAAAGAAAGAAGAGGGAGACACTTTTCCAGTTCTTCTTCCAACCACTTCCTTTTCCCTCTAACTCCTGGCCAACTCCAATAAGTTTCAGGAAAATCATGAATTCTAATCTTCACAAGCAACTTAAATTGGATCTAGAAAATGTTGGGCTCATTCTACCACTGCTCACAAGAATCCTAATGCAGAAGGATGCTACTCCAGAGTGTTGACCTAAAACATGGCCTCTAATGAGAAGACTATGGAAACACCCTGAATCTTGTTTCCCAGCATATCCTCTCTACATCTTGTGGTGGACACCCTTACACTTGGGTTAAGTATGATGATTGACAATGTGTCATGGCTTAGCCATAGAAGTTAACTGTATCTTAACCAAAGATACTCAGGAATCAAGGATAATTTTCCCAGATCCTTGCACCTCTGTTCATAGCAGCACTATTTACAACAGCCAAGACATGGAAACAACCTGAATGCCCATCAATAGATGAATGGATGTAATTGTTGTGCATATATACAAAGGAATACTACTCAGCCATAAAAAAGAATTAAATCATGCCATTTGAAGCTACATGGATGGACCTGGAGATTACATGCTAAGCTAAGTAAGTGAGAAAGAGAAAGACAAATACCATGATATCACTTATATGTGGAATCTGAAATATGACAAATGAACGTATCTATGAAACAGAAACAGACTCACAGACATAGAGAATAGACTTATGGGAAGGCAGTGGGAAAAAGAGGGAAGGATTGGGAGTTTGGGATTAGTAGATGCAAACTAGTAGATATATAGTATATACAAGGTCCTTCTGTACAGCACAAGTAACTATATTCAATATCTTATGATAAACCATAATGGAAAAGGATATGAAAAAGAATATATATATCTGAATCACTTTTCTGTTACAGCAGAAATAAACACAACATTGTAAATCAGCTATACTTCAATAAAATCTTTTTTAAAAATAGGGTACTTTTCCCATGTGAAAGAGTCTCATTGGAAGATTATGGAGGGATACTTTGAGTATGCAGATAGATTCAAAATAGGGAAGAGAAAAAAGCCCAGCTTCATAAATATCTAATTTTAATACCAGTATCTAATTGAGATTCTCCACACACTGAAATATATTGTTCAATAATTATGTGCTTTCCTTGTGTATTTGAAATATTTTGCTATGACAAAGCTTTATACAAATGATTCAGAAGTGCTGTGTATTTTCTTAATTTTGTTTTATACAGAATGCTATGTTTTTACATTATGACAAACCATAACACTATTTTTGTGTCCATGCAAGAACTGGGCCAATAGCTCACATTTTACTTTAACAGCCTTCTATGTAATAGCTGCTAAAATCTATTACTGGATATGTTGTGATGTAAATTTTTTTAGAAATGTGTTTCAAGAAAAAGATTGTATTTGCCTCTGTGAGAGGGAACAAAAGATTTCCTTATCATAGTGCTACTTCTATAATAAAAGTGCCAGCATATCTAGCTCTTTCCTGTCCACAGACCTCATTAGAAACAACTTTCCCAAAGAGCTGATATTTAAATTAATGCAACAAAGGCTTCCATAACAGAAAAAAACTAGAATATNAAGATTTCCTTATCATAGTGCTACTTCTATAATAAAAGTGCCAGCATATCTAGCTCTTTCCTGTCCACAGACCTCATTAGAAACAACTTTCCCAAAGAGCTGATATTTAAATTAATGCAACAAAGGCTTCCATAACAGAAAAAAACTAGAATATTCTCCATGGCTTTATGGCATACATCTGTTTCTTGGCCAGTGAGTATTCAGTGCAATGTCTGGCTGAGCTCTACTCCTCCTTTGGGTTCTTGGGTTCCTCTCCATTCTCACAGTAAACAGAGAAAAAGAAGTTCACCTATAGGGGTAGATGGACCCCAAAATGGCACAGATCTTAATGATGTGGTCTCTCCTAACTTAGAAATCTGGTTTACAGCTTCCCTGGTGGCTCAGTGGTAGAAGAATCTGCCTGCCAATGCAGGAGGCACCAGTTGGATCCCTGATCCCGGAAGATCCCATATGCTGACGAGCAACGAAGCCCATGCGCCACAACTACTGAGGCTGAGCTCCAGAGTCCAGGAGCTGCATCTAATGAGCCCACGTGCCGCAGCTACTGAAGCCTGCATGCCTCAGAGCCGTGCTCCACGGCAGGAGAAGCCACTGCTATTGGAAGCCCACACACCACAACTAGAGAGTAGCCCCCGGGCTCTGCAATCAGAGAAAAGCCGGTGCAGCAACAAGGACCCACCAAAGCCAAAAATAGATAAGTAATTTTTTAAAAAATCTGGTCTAATTGTATGCCCAGAAGGGAAAGAAAATGGGTATTGGTGGACATTGACAGTCTCTGTTCCAGTGAATGACAGGAATGATTGAATATGTGCCAATATATTCAGGAGGAGTGAACCAGATTAGGAAGGGGAGAAATGGTCTTGCTCCCTTTGCCACAGACTGCCTTAGCTGTATATTGGCTGAATTCCAGCTGCATGGAATGATAAAAATTATTATACTAGGTTGATATACTTTTTTAAAATTGTGCTAAAATATACATACAAACACTTTAACATTTTAACCTTTCATAAGTATACCATTCAGTAGCAAAATGTATTCACATTTTTGTGCAACCATTTCCACAATCCTCTGCTAAAAACTTTCCATCACCCCAAATGTAAACCTTCTAGCCATTAAACAATAACTTCCATTCACTCTATCCCTTAGCTCCTAATATTTTTATTCTATTATATGTACTTTCTCTATGAATTTGACTATCTATTCTAGGTATCTCATATAAGTACCCTTTTGTGTCTGGCTTATTTCACTTAATAAAACATTTCACGTGGGCTTCCATGGTGGCTCAGTGGTAAAAGAACTAACTTGCCAATGCAGAAGATGCAGGAGGCTCGGGTTCAATTCCTGGGTTGGGAAGATCCCCTGGAGAAGGAAATGGCAACTCACTCCAGCATTCTTGCTTGGAGAATTCCAAGAACAGAGGAGCCTGTCAGGGCTACAGTCCATGGGGTCACAAAAGAGTCAGACATGACTTCACGACTAAACAGGAACAACCATTCTAGATGAGTGTTTCTCAAAACTTAATGTGGGTAAGAATCACCTGAGGGTTCTCATTAAAATAAAGATTCTAGGGCTTCCCTTGATTCCAGCTTGTGCTTCATCCAACTTGGCATTTCTCATGATGTACTCTGAATATAAGTTAAATAACCAGGGTGACAATATACAGCCTTGATGTACTCCTTTACAGCACAGGCTGGAATCAAGATTGCTGGGAAAAATATCAATAACCTCAGATATGCAGATGACACCACCCTATGGCAGAAAGTGAAGAGGAACTGAAGAGGCTCTCAATGAAAGTGGAAAAGGGGAGTGAAAAAGCTGGCTTAAAACTCAACATTCAGAAAACTAAGATTATGGCCTCTGGCCCCATCAATTCATGGCAAATAGATGGGGAAACAATGGAAACAGTAATAGCCTTTATTTTCTTGGGCTCCAAAATAACTTCAGATGGTGACTGCAGCTATGAAATCAAAAGACAGTGGCTCCTTGGAAGAAAAGCTATGACCAACCTAGACAGCATATTAAAAAGCAGAGACTTTACCTTGCAAACAAAGATCCATCTAGTCAAAGCTATGTTTTTCCAGTAGTCATGTATGGATGTGAGAGTTGGACTATAAAGAAAGCTGAGCACCAAAGATTTGATGCTTTTAAACTGCAGTGTTGGAGAAGACTCTTGAGAGTCCCTTGGACTGCAAGGAGATCAAACCAGTCAATCCTGAAGGAATCCATCCTGAGTGTTCACTGGAAGGATTGATGCTGAAGCTGAAACTCCAATATTTTGGCCACCTGATGCAAAGAACTGACTCATTGGAAAAGGTCCTGATGCTAGAAAAGATTGAAGGTGGGAGGAGAAGGGGATGACAGAGAATGAGATGGTTGGATGGCATCACTGACTCTGTGGACATGAGTTTGAGCAAACTCTGGGAGTCGGTGGTGGATAGGGAAGCCTGTTGTGCTGCAGTCCATGGAGTCACAAGAGTCAGACACGACCGAGCGACTGAACTGAACTGAGGACTTCCCTGGTATGGCAGTGGATAGGAATCCATCTGCCAATTCAGGGGACTTAGGTTCGATCCCTGGTCTGTGATGATTCCACTTGCCAAGGAGCAACTAAAACCATGTGCCACAACTACTGAGCCTGTGTGCTCCAGAGCCTGAGAACTGCAATTACTGAAGCCTGCACCTACAGCCTGTCCTCTGCAACAAGAGAAGCTGCCACCATGAGAAGCCTGCCCACAGCGACAAAGAGCAGCCCCCACACACCGCAACCAGAGAAAGTCTCTGTGAGGCAGTGAAGACCCAGCTCAGCCAAAAACAAAAATGAATAAATAAACTTTGAAAATAAAGTTTCTCCCTCAGGAGATCTAAGGTAAAGCCTAATAGTCTACATTTTCAATAAGCTTCCACATGACACTGGTGTTACTATTCTGTGGGCTACACTTAGAGGCATTTGATGCCAGACAGCTTCTTTCTATATCACTGAAAAAAAAATAGAAACAACCAAAAGAAAATTCCTGTTTGTTCTCACCACTAAATCTGTCTACCCACCCCTTAAATTCTGCATGCCCTCCTTTTCTATCGGTAAATCACCTACATTCTTATCTAAAGCCAATCCTTTCAGTTGTGATAGAGATCTCATCCCCTCTGAACATCACTCCAAGATTTGCTCTCATGTTTTTCCTAATCAACAGTTTCTCCCACTCTACTGTAACACTCTCATCAATACTGAAACGTACTGTAATAGTTCCATCTCAGGAAAACACACAATAATAAGTAGATCTTCTCTCACACTCACCCTTTCTGCTAAGTACCTCTCCCATTTCCTTGCTTCCCTAGCTTGCAAAACTCCTAAACAGAAGTTTCTTTTTGCATCTCCCCTTTGTCTCCTCCAGTTCTTCCTCAATCAGGCCTTTACCCTCTCTGCTCCAACCAGACAGCTCTTACCAAAGCCCCAAGGATGTGCACATTATTAGAGCCAGTTCTGAGCCACATCTTGTATGACCTTAAAGCAGCATTTGCCCCCAGTGACCACTTACTCCTTCTGGAAACACTGTCATCACTGAGTTTCTGGAATACTGCTCTTGCTTGGTTTTTCTCCTCCTCAGATTCTTTCACTGGTTCCTTCTCATCTCACCCATCTCTTTCATTTTACATAGGGCTGCATTTTATAGGGCTGCAGAGCTTTGATCTTTACCTCTTCTCTTTTCTCTATATAGACTATATTCTATGGCTTCCCAGGTGGTGAAGAACTTGCCTGCCAATGCAGAAGATGTAAGAGACTCAGGTTTGATCTCCAGTTTGGGATGATCCCTGAAGTAGAAAATGGCAACCTACTCCAGTCTTCTTGCCTGAAGTATCCCATGGACAGAGGAGCCTGGAGAGCTACAATCCATAGGGTCGCAAAGAGTCAGACACAACTGAAGCAACTGAGCATGCGTGCCCTCACAGTATGCATGAATATGCTGTTGACTCCAGAATGTATATCTTCTGGTCAGATCTCTCCACTGAGCTATGGACCAAGTGTTTATGTGGCACTTGACCTTACATGACCAATAGGTAACTAAATGGTAGCATGTCTAAAGTTCTGATCTTCTCCCAAAGTCTTCTGGACCACTTTTCATCACTCACAAGTGGTCCAAGTCATCAACTCTCATCTAGACTGCTGAACTAGCCCAAAAATGGTCTCATTGCTTCTACCCTTGCCCCTATAGCATCTGTTTTTTTTTTTAAACAATTTTATTTATTCGTTTATTTTTATTTTTGGTGGTGCCGAGTCTTCACTCCTGTGTGGGCTTTTCTCTAGTTGTGGTAAGTGAGCTGCTCTCCAGTGGTGATGCTCAGGTTTCTCATTGCTGTAGCTTCATTTGTTGTGGAGCGTGGGCTCTAGGGCATGTGGGCTTCAGTAGTTTCAGCTGTCAGTCTCTAAAGCTTCCCAGTGGCACAGAAGTAAAGAATCTGCCTGCCAGGAGATTGCAAGCGACGAGGGTTTGATCCCTGGGTCAGGAAGATCCCCAGAGGACGAAATGGCAACCCACTCCAATATTCTTGCCTGGGAAATCCCATGGATAGAGGAGCTGGAGCTGGTGGAGCCTGGAGGGCTATAGTCCACAGGGCTACAAAGAGTCAGACACAACTGAATATACACATGCATGCACACAAACACACACACACGGGCTTAGTTACTCCACAGCATATGGGATCTCCCAGATCAGGGATTAAACCTGTTTCTCCTGCATTGGCAGGTTGATTCTTTACCACTGAACCACCAGAGAAGCCCTATAGCATCTATTTTTAAAACAAGAGTAAAAAAAAGGAGTCAAGGTTGATCTTTTAAAAACGTCACCTTGAACATGCCATTTTACTCAGCTCTTCAATGGTTCCTTATCTAAATTAACTAAAGAATTGGATTCCTGTTTCTCAGGGGTCTTTAAAGGGTTATGTACAGTTGCTCTGTGAAACCCAGGTGGCACAGTGGCAAAGAATCCATCTGCCAATGCAAGATATGCAAGAGATGAGGGTTTGATCCTCAGGTGGGAAAGGTCTCCTGGAATAGGAAATGGCAACTCACTCCAATACCCTTGCCTGGAAAATTCCAAAGAGGAAGGAGCCTGGCGGGCTACAGCCCATGGCTCACAAAGAATCAGACATGACTGAGTGAGCATGTGGTACAGTTGCTCACAGGAAAATCCACACATTATTGCCTCCTTCATTGCTTTTCTCCCTTCTCTGTCTCATTTTCCATACTCCCTCATTTGCATTTCCTGGAACCTTGGAAATAAACTACCTATACTAAAAGAAATGGATTCCCAAATCAGACTAACACAAATAAGAGATCATATCCATCATCATGCTTTACTAATAGCTTTAAAGACACCAGCAAAGCAGGGAGAGGTCTGAGATAACATGTGGCTCCCTAACTTCTTTCTTCCCACAATAAAGACATGGTCTCTGGCCTGGATGATACATAAAGTCTCTATGTAAGGTTTGGGGTCACCTCACAGAGGAGGAAGTATTTGCTGCTACTGCTAAGTCACTTCAGTCGTGTCCGACTCTGTGCGACCCCACAGACGGGAGCCCATTGGGCTCTGCCATCCCTGGGATTCTCCGGGCAAGAACACTGGAGTGGGTTGCCATTTCCTTCTCCGATGCATGAAAGTGAAAAGTGAAAGTGAAGTCACTCAGTCGTGTCTGACTCAGCGACCCCATGGACTGCAGCCCACCAGGCTCCTCCGTCCATGGGAGTTTCCAGGCAAGAGTACTGGAGTGGGATGCCATTGCCTTCTCCGAGGAACTATTTAGGTAATGAAATTTCTCTATTTTAATCTTTGATCACCATAGGGCTTGTGACATTTTCCAGAGAGCCATGCTTCAGAAACCCATAAAGTTTATCATAAGCAATCCTAAACCAGAGATATCCTGCTATGAGCCTTGTATAAAGAAGGACTCTTCTCTTAACATGTAACACATGTCTGTGTACTAAAAGATATATTTAACAGCATGTTACCAGAAGATTAAGCTTGCTACTCCTTTTTAAAAACTTATTTATTTATTTATATTTTGGCTGCATTGCGTTTTCATGCTTTGCACAGGCTTTCTCTGGTTGCCATGTGCGGGGGCTACTCTTCATTGCATCTCATTGCTGTGACTTCTCTTGCTGCAGGGTACAAATTATTGACTCTCAGGCCTCAGTCTGTGGTTCCCAGGCTCTAGAGCTCAGGCTCAGTAGTTGTGGCACATGGGCTTACTTGCTCTGTGGTATGTGGGATCGTCCCACACCAAGGATCGAACCCAAGTTCCCTCTGTTGGCAGGAAAATTCTTATCCACTATGCCACCAGGAAAGCCCCCTCTTTCTTTTCCTGGGAGCCTCTGCACCAATAATCAGAAAAATAGATTTTTTAAAAAATACATTAAAGGCCAGCTGTTCAGCTTTCTTCCTTACAGCCATCTGCCTTAGGGTAAAAGTCAAATGGCCTCAGCTATTATGCAGCCATCTCCCTCTACTTCTCTCCGCTCACTCCACCTATTCTGGCTCTTAGCTGTTTCTCAGAGGTCAAGCACATTCTTGCCTCCAGATTTTTCCATTTAGTTTTTTCCTCTGATTTTCTTCTTCATCTGCCTTGTTGTATTTTTATCATCTGATAGTATTATATATCTTACTTGCTTACTTTTAAAATTAACTATCTTCATTTCTGGAAGGACATGAGGACTTCATTCCTCCTGTGAGATCCATGAGGCCAGTAATTTTGACGCTGATCTATTTATTCTGTAACCCCAAAAGCTTAGAAGAGTGCTCAGTGTGCAAGCTCTGAGCACTGTTGAATTAATCTGTGGGACCGTGAGGTCACTGTAGCTCCTCTGCTCCTAACCAGGCCCTTGGAAGACTTAGCTGTGTGCTAAATCTGAACACAGATACAGATGGGAAGTTGAGGGTTGGTCTCAGTACAGATGCTTCTGCTCTGTGTTTCTACAACTGACTATGACTTTGTTCTCATTTTGTCTGTCAGCATTTCAATGCACTACACAGATGTGCAAAAGCTCATTTGGATAAATTTTTATCCCGTTCATTCTAGACTTAAAAAGCTGACTTATTCCCACTGCACCCAAGGTATCTAAAAGAGTACTAATGTTGTATCAGACAAGTCATGTGCAGAAGACAATTCTAAAGCCTTTGTCACTGAGATCTATCTGATGGTCCATCTGATGTTACTGTTCCTTTCATCATTAGTGCTTTGTGTTACATGACATCTTATACCATTCAAACAGTGGGTAAAAGACCTTATTTCTGTAATTCTATCCCATGGACTTTGCCTTGTGAGTCAATACTCCAAGAATGAAGGATGGATGAAGTCATTAAACCCCAAAGACCAGTACAAAGACTTAAGGATGAAGTACCAGTGTTTGCCTCAAGTACAGGAAGCCACCATGAACATGCCCATGTGTCTTCTGGCTCATTTATCTTCCTTTTGACCCATATAAATGACTGGGAGCCAATGGTGTGGCCTCTGTTCCCTGTGTGTGAGTATGCTTACCCAGTTGCAGGCAGTGAAGAATTCCAAGACTGTCCCCAGTAGTCAACCTCAGCTTTTCTTACATACTAACTTCAAAGCTGGAGTCACATAGGCTGTGTTTTGGCTTGATTCATATTAGCTTTTTATAACCTCAGAGAAGCAGTAAAGTTGAAATTAAAGGAACAAAAACAGATAGAGCTCTTCTTGCCTTGGTTATTCTTCCTGTTCCCTAGTCCCAGAAGCTAAGGCATCTTTCACCTTCCAAAAGGCTATAGCTCTTCTCTTGCCCTCATCCCTTCCACAAAGAATATCCAGGGACCAGGAAGTGGATGGTGTGTCTTTTCTCAGAAACTAACACTTCCAAGTTTCTCAATCATTTTTACTCCTCCTTCAGTTTCAAGCCTAAATGGGGAATCATTTTTTCATTTTTAAAGTCGACTTAGTATATGATGGGGGGCTTCCCTGGTGGCTCAGAGGTTAAAGCGTCTGCCTCCAATGCAGGAAACCTGGGTTCGATCCCTGGGTCGGGAAGATCCCCTGGAGAAGGAAATGGCAATCCACTCCAGTATTCTTGCCTGGAGAATCCCATGGACGGAGAAGCCTAGTAGGTTACAGTCCACGGGGTCGCAAAGAGTCGGACACGACTGAGCGACTTCACCTTACCTTACCTTACCTTAGTATATGATATGAAAACGTGGGCCCAGAGAAATTTAAATGAATTTCCAAGATCACTTACCTGTACTGTGGCAGAGTCAGCACTTACTTCTGCTTTTTATGACTCCAATACTTTGGATACTTATCTACTATGTATTTGCTTCTTATTAGCCAGGGTAGTGTTGGCAAGGGATGAAAAATGTGGTCTCTACCCTCTAAGAATGATAATCTAGCAGGCAAGACCCATCCAGATAGAAATGAACATAATTAAAGATATCGTAAACAATTCTTGAGCACATCCAAAGTGTCTGCTTACATGACAGACTCGGGATACTAAGATAATCCAACTATAACCCATTACTAAAGATCAGTTTGGTGAAATAAAACACAGCAGTAGTCAGGAGGCCACTCTCTCAAATACCCTGGTTAGAATGGGAGAGGGAGTGTGTGAGGAGAGAGAGAACCTCAGGCAGCAGAGAAGATATAGTGTTTAAATGGACCCTTGCAAGATGCTGGCAAATGAGATGGAGAAGGTCTTTGACCCAGAACAAACCGAATAGCCACTGAGTAGGGATGAAGCACTGGGCATATAAGAATAGCAATGCCCTGACATGCAGGAAGGGTTGAAGGCAATGGAGATGTTTACCTAGAGGTGGCCTATAACTGTCTTCAAATGTTTACAGATCCTTTAGGAGTAAAAGGGATTCACCCTTGAAATGTTTGGAACTGGGATTAATGGGGAAAAGCTATAGGGAGACAGATCTTAGGAATAAAATAAAGAATAAAGTAGGAATAAAAGGAAGGACTGTCCAAGGAAATTCAGAACTTGTTAATATGTGGTATATAGGCCTGGAAACTTGCTAGAAATGCAGAAAGCCTAATCTCGTGCAGGCTATTGAATCAGAATCTATATTCAAACAACACCCCCAGGTGACCTGTACACTTGTTGCAGGTAGAGAAACATTGCTACAGATAGATGATCTTTGAAGTTCCCAGACCTAAGAATCTGTGTGTGGTGGAAAGTGAAATGGGAAAAAGAGATTGGAGTTAAATTAGAAGACTTTCAAATTCAATTCTAAAGAGTAAGAACTTTTTTCGTTCCTAGTCATTTGAGTAGGGAATCTTCCTTTTCGTCTTTTCTGCCAAAAAAATGTGCCATGATCAGATTATAAAGTACTTGCCATCTGTGTGTGTAAGGGGATTATGCCACTGAAACAAAAATTATTTGCATTCTGTTTTTCTTTGTTTTTTTGAGATGTAATGGACATACAGCAGTGTATAAGTTTAAGGTACACAGCTTAATGACTTAACATATAATGTGAAATGATGACTACAAGTTTAATTTCCTTGTGATGAGCAGTTTTAGGATTTACTCTCTTAAGAGCTTTCAAATATACCATCCAGCACTGTTAACTATAGTCATGTTTGCATTCTTATACACAGTTTACAAGAGTTTGTTGATCTCCCAGGTAACCTCCTTGTAACTGTTTTGAAGCCTGAAAGAGATTCTGTTTCTCGAGGATATTGATTCCTTATTTCATCTTTCAAAGTCATTCCCCTTGTGGCTTTCATGATAGCTGAAAAACTCATGTATATCTGGAAAAACACTGTCAATGTTCTATACCTCTGAAACTTGGGAGAAGGAATATTTCTTCCTTTCATATTTTCTTATACACTCAATATTATTTGATTTATTATAACAAGTATGAATAACACCCATCCCCACCATTATCATCACAACTTAAAAATAAAGGCCCGAGGACTTCCCTGGTGATGCAGAGGATAAGAATCTACTTGCCAATGCAGGAAACACAAGTTCAATCCCTGGTCCAGGAAGACCCAACACAATACGGAGCAATTAAGCCTGTGCACCACAACCACTGACCCTGTTCTCTAAACCCCATTTGCTGCAACCACAGAAGCCTTCATGCCTAGAGCCTGCACTCCCCAACAAAAGAAGCCACAGCGATGAGAAGCCCTCTCATTGCAGCAGAGAGCAGCCCCCACTCACTGCAACTAGACAAAACCTGAGAGCAGCAACCAAGACTCAGCGCAGCTAAAAATAAATTAATTAACTAATTTAAAGGGGAGAAAAGGCTGAACTTGTAGAAACAGAGCAGAACGGTAAATAAATAAAAGCTCCAAATGTATTAGACTCTGGTTAAAAATAAGGAAGTACCCCCTATGCTCTTGTAGCTTGCTGCTTGTCATTCTCCATCACTAGCCATCCAAATTATTATTAGCTGTTCTGAAGGACGGTTTTTAGCTCCACTGCTTGATGGTATTTATGTAAACAGCTGTTTACTTAGAAATGACTGGAAGACAAATGAAGGAAGACGATCTGGTTGTCAGACATGACAAATTCCTACAAGAAATGCCTTTTCCTGGCCGTCACCTACACCCGTTTGAGGTCTGCTATTGTACAAAACACACATGTAGAAAAATGCACATCTGCTTCGCAATCAGTCTTTCAAAAGACTGAGTCTGCTAAATGCGCTAATATTCAGTATTGAGAGACAGAGACGAAGCCTAAAAATACTATCACAATACATTTTACATCTTGCAAAGTATTTTTGCACGTCATATCTCAATTGCTGTCATGGAAATCTTGGTGTATATTTAAAGGTAGGTAATATCATTAGCATTATCCTTCCAGCTTTGTAGATTAAGACCAGGGATCTCAAAGGGGTTAATTAAGAGGAATAGGGAGAAGCCACCACAATGAAAATCTGGTGCCCTACAGCTACAGAGTAACCCGCACTCTCCACCACTAGAGAAAAGTCCATGCAGCAACGAAGACCCGGCACAGCCAGAAATCAATAAATACAATTATTTTTAAAAAGAAAAAAAGATGATAAAGAATAAGGAGCTTTTTATGTTATCATTTGCTTTTGAATGTGTGCTCAATCTTTCAGTTGTGTCTGACTCTTTGCAACCCCATGAACTATAGCCCACCAGGTTCCTCTATCTATGGAGTTTTCTAGGTAAGAATACTATAGTGGGTTGCCATTTCCTTCCCCAGGGCATATTCCGGAACCAGGGATGGAGTCTGAGTCTCTTGTGTCTCCTGCATTGGTAGAATTCTTTACCACTGTGCCACCTGCGAAGCCCCCATACTACACTTGATCTTAGCCAAAAGGTTAGAAGTGATTGAGTAAATAATGTGTAAAAGTATTCGTTTGTGAATCAATAAGAGAATAATCTTATAAATTCTCTACAAAATAATCTCTTGATAGGAAGCATAAGAATAATTGCTACTCTCTATTAAGCACATGTCTATACCAGACACTGCACATGAATTACTGATAATCAGGGCTTCCCAGGTGGAGCTAGTGGTTAAGAACCTGCCTGCCAACGCAGGACACACAAGAGAGGCAGGTTCAATCCCTGGGTTGGGAAGATCCCCTGAGGAGGGAATGGCAACTCACTCCAGTATTCTTGCCTGGAGAATCCCATGGACAGAGGAGCCCAGTGGGCTACAGTCCACAGGGTCTCAAAGGGTCGGACACAACTGAAGGGGCTTAGCATACACACACTTGCAAAACAGGCATTGTAATTCCTACTACAGAGGTAGAGAAAATAAGATTTGGAGCAGTTTAACACTATGCCAGGGTTACAATTTTCTTTTCATTTTTTAAATTGAGCTATAATTGAGATACAACATGGTTACAATTTTGAATGCTGGATTCAAAACAGCTTTAACTTTCAAGTCCTCACCTAGGACACAGCTTCTCACCATGAATCTCTAGTACTAGAAGAACCTAGCCTTGCAGGAGGAGATAACTGTCCCAAAAGCTACATCTCAGAGCTTGTACTAGTTCCACCTGCCATTGTCTGAGACTTCATCCTTTGAACAAAACTGTCATCAGATCTTTTGTTTTCCCCTTGTCAATTCACAAACAGCTGGTATCAAAATCATTTCTTTCTAAACCACAGAACAGCTTCCCAAAGTGGAATTCAAACTGAGATTTGAGGTTATACTACATTGATTTTCTTTTCTCTTAGTAACCATCCATCACACCTACTCACGAGCTCTTGGTTGCATTAATATTCATTATATTATTTAGAGGAAAAAGAGAAGAAACCATTTATGATGTCTTGCCTGATTACTAACAAAGATGGATGAGATGAAGGCCAATACATTAGCACTGGCAGACAAATGTTTAAATGCACTTGGCTCCTATACTAAGAGTCTCTGCTCTGTGGATGGCAAATGATGCTATAGCATCTGTGTGATGCACTCTTGAGAGTGAGTCAGCAAAGGAAACCTGCACTCGCCGAAATACAGATTTCAAATTCTGCCAGCATTAATTAATGCTATCCTTGAAAATCCATTATTTAGAAAGTGAGAACTGAGGAAAAAACAATTCCACCTAGTCCTCCCAAGATTAGCCCTCAAAAACTGAAAGCAGAATCTACAGAATTGGCAAATTTTTGGTGAATTTTAAGTAGGAAATCTAGAAAACCCATTTCAAACCAAACAACTCATGTAGCCAAGTATTACTCTATGTAGGTAAGAAGTCAGGCATCACATTCTGGTTATAAAGGGAAGGAATCCATTAAGATATCAAAATTAAGCAACAGTATTGGGAAAGACCTGACATTGTGAAGTAGAAACACTGGAATCAGACAGGCATGGTGTTACAGTGGAAAGCGGAGAAGTCATGGAGCCCATGGCTCTCCTTGGAAGCTGGCTGTGGCCTTGCTGCTTTATCAGCTGGGTGCTAGTGGGCAAGTCGGTTCTTTTTTGAGCCCTAGATACTTCATTTGTAGTGAGGTAGTAATATTGCTTTGGCATCAACTTCTTGTGAAAACCCTACACAAATGTTATTTATCATTAAACAGGAAAAGGCACCCATTTTCATGTGGGGCTCAGGAAAGTGAGAGTCATGTTCTCTGTACCAATGGTAGATAGGATTTTTGCTTTTCATCATGCCTTCAGGTGAACGTGGCCAGAGAATATACTCATGCTGAATCAGCTGGGAGAGATATTTAGTCTTTTCTGAATTATGCATCAGAACTAAAAACACATTATATTAACATTCTAATTTTTGACTTGGTTATATCTTTTGACTCAGCTCCACCAAGAGGCAAACCCAGTTTTTCAGGCAACAAAGACTATACAAACTCCAAGATTATTAAAAATATATATATATATTTTAAAATCCTGTGTTTACTTCTAGCACTGTGGTTTCATCTTGTTTAGGCTTAAACATTTGAACTAACTGGAATTTATCCTATTAACAGAAGGAAGTACCTAGATTCTGTCAACTGCAAACTGGTGCTCGCCAAGGGCACTTGCCATCTACTCTGCAGGAGTTGAATCCTGTGCAGCTGCAGCTGTTGACCTTCGACATGTCCTGAAAAGAGTTGCGGGTGGAGAACAGGAGGCACTTTGTACTCCAGGAAAACTGGCCGTGAGCAGGTCTTCAGATAATTAGATATTTTCAGGAACTGATTTTGTGAACCCAATCCTTGCATCTTCTCATATTTAGAAAAGCACTAAATCTCTACATGGTTTCATCAGCTCCTCATGACTAGCAGAAAGCCTTTTGTAAAATAAGCGCTCGATTACATTGAACTCCCCCTTCACCCAAATCATGTATATTGACCACCCCCACCTACCTCTTTGGAGCACTCCCTCAGAGTCATCTGAGGTGTTGTCTCTAAGTTGTAGTCCTCATTTTGTCCCAAGTAAAACTGAACTACAATTCTTGAGATCTGCACATTTTTGTCGACAGTTCCAATTATTCCAAATGCCTAGCCAGTTGTCCTATGTGCCAATAATGAATAATCTATCCATGGACATTTGAATTTGCTAGGGTGCTGGGTCTGTGTTTCCTTGAAATTGAAAAGGATCTTGTGGGGCTCCAGGACACAAAAAGCCTTTGTGTCCCCTGTTTCTTATTTGTAGGAAATAGGCTTCATCCAGCCTCTTCCACCTTCCTTGAGTTCCAAAAGGCAGATTCACACAGTTGCCAATCAGTGAAAGCAGAAACACAGGAATAGTAGTCAAGAAACAATAGTACAGCCCTGGGGCTGGGTTCTGGTTTCTATTCAAGGAATATAATAACAATATCCTTGAGTTCTTCTCAGGAAGCAAGCCCAATCCAGGTTCAGTTCAGTTCAGTCCAGTCACTCAGTCATGCCCAACTCTTTGCGACCCCAAGAACTGCAGCATGCCAGGCTTCCCTGTCCATCACCAACCCCTGGAGCTTACTCAAACTCATGTCCATCGAGTCAGTGATGCCATCCAACCATCTTGTCCTCTGTTGTCCCCTTTTCCTCCCACCTTCAACCTTCCCAGCGTTGGGGTCTTTTCAAATGAGTCAGCTCTTTGCTCAGATTCATGTCCATTGAGTCGGTGATGCCATCCAACCATCTCATCCTATACTGCCCCTTCTCCTCCTGCTTTCAATCTTTCCAGCATCGGGGTCTTTCCCAGTGAGATGGTTCTTTGCAACAGGAGGCCAAATATTGGAGGTTCAGCTTTAGCAACAGTCCTTCCAACGAATATTCAGGGTTGATTTCCTTTAGGATTGACTAGTTTGCTCTCCTTGCAGTCCAAGGGACTCCCAACAGTCTTCTCCCACACCACAATTCAAAAGCATCAGTTCTTTGGTACTCAGACTTCTTTATGGTGCAACTCACATTCATATATAACTACTGGAAAAACCATAACTTTGACTATGTGGACCTTTGCCAGCAAAGTGGTGTTTCTGCTTTTTATCAATAATTTGCCTTCTAGGCTTGTCATAGCTTTTCTTCCAAGGATCAAGCATCTTTTAATTTCATAGTTGCAGTTACCATCCACAGTGATTTTGGACCCCAAGAAAATAAAATCTGCCACTGCGTCTACTTTTTCCCTTCTATTTGCCATGAAGTGATGGGACCAGATGCCATGATCTTAACTGTTTTAATGTTGAGTTTCAAGCCAGCTTTTTCACTCTCCTCTTTCACATTCATCAGGAGGCTGTTCAGTTCCTCTTTGC
>SJYX01007417.1:38-21191 GCA_006410675.1 Oreotragus oreotragus
GTATATTGTCACCCTGCTTATTTAACTTATATGCAGAGTACATCATGAGAAATGCTGGGCTGGAAGAAACACAACCTGGAATCAAGATTGCTGGGAGAAATATCTATAACAACAGATATGCAAATGACACCACCCTTATGGCAGAAAGTGAAGAGGAACTAAAAAGCCTCTTGGTAAGAGTGAAAGAGGAAAGTGAAAAAGTTGGCTTAAAGGTCAACATTCAGAAAACGAAGATCATGGCATCTGGCCCCATTACTTCATGGGAAATGGATGGAGAAACAGTGGAAACAGTGCCAGATTTTATTTTTTCAGACTCCAAAATCACTGCAGATGGTGACTGCAGCCATGAAATTAAAAGACACTTACTCCTTGGAAGAAAAGTTGTGACCAACCTAGATAGCATATTGAAAAGTAAAGATATTACTTTGCCAACAAAGGTACACCTAGTCAAGGCTATGGTTTTTACAGTGGTCATGTATGGATGCGAGAGTTGAACCCTGAAAAAAGCTGAGTGCCAAAGAATTGATGCTTTTGAACTATGGTGTTGGAGAATACTCTTGAGAGTCCCTTGGACTGCAAGGAGATCCAATCAGTCCATTCTAAAGGAGATCAGTCCTGGGTGTTTTTTGGAAGGAATGATTCTAAAGCTAAAACTCCAGTACTTTGGCCACCTCATGCGAAGAGTTGACTCATTAGAAAAGACTCTGATGCTGGGAGGGAGTGGGGGCAGGAGGAAGAAGGGGACGACAGAGGATGAGATGGCTGGATGGCATCACGGACTCAATGGACGTGAGTCTGAGTGAACTCCGGGAGATGGTGATGGATAGGGAGGCCTGGTGTGTTGTGATTCATTGGGTCGCAGAGTGTCGGACACAACTGAGTGACTGAACTGAACTGAACAGAAGCAGAAGATATTAAGACGAGGTGGCAAAAATACACAAAAGCACTATACAAAAATATTTTCATGACCCAGATAACTATGATGGTGCAATCGACCACCTAGAGCTAGACATCCTGGAATGTGAAACAAAGTTGTCCTTAGAAAGCATCATTATGAACAAAACCAATGGAGGTAATGGAATTCCAGTTTAACTATTTCAAATCCTAAAATATTTTGCTGTGAAATTCGACACTCCATATGCCAGAAAATTTGGAAATCTCAGCACTTGCCACAGGACTGGAAAAGGTCAGATTTCTTTCTAATCTCAAAGAAAGGCAGTGCCAAAGAATTTTCAAATTACAGAACATTTACACTCACTTCACATGCTAGCAAAATGATGCTCAAAATTCTCCAAGCCAGGCTTCAACAGTACATGTACCAAGAACTTCCAGATGTTCAAGCTGGGTTGAGAAAAAGCAGAGAAACCAGAGATCAAATTGCCAACACCTTCTGGATCATCAAAAAACCAAGAGTGTTCCAGAAAAACATCTGGTTATTGACTACACCAAAGCCTTTGACTGTGTAGATCACAACAAACTGTGGAAAATTATTCAAGAGATGGGAATACCAGACCACCATACCTGCCTCCTGAGAAACCTGTATGCAGGTCAAGAAGCAACAGTTAGAACCGAACATGGAACAACAGACTGGTTCCAAATTGGGAAAGGAGTATGCCAAGGCTGTATATTGTCATCCAGCTTATTTAACTTATATGTAGAGTATGTCATGTGAAATGCTGGGCTGGATGAAGCATAAGCAGGTTTAAAGATTGCCAGGGGAAACACCAATAACCTCAGATAAGCAGATGACACCACCATTATGACAGAAAGCAAAGAACTAAAGACCTTCTTGATGAAAGTGAAAGAGGAGAGTGAAACAGTTGGCTTAAAGTCAATACTCAGAAAACTAAGATCATGGCATTTGGTCCTGTCACTTCATGGCAGATAGATGGATAAACAGTGGAAACAATGAAAGTGAAAGTGAAGTTGTTCGGTCGTGTTCAACTCTTTGCAACCCTAGTGGAAACAATAACAAACTTTATTTTGGGGGGCTCCAAAATCATTGCAGATGGTGACTGAAGCCATGAAATTAAAAGATGCTTGCTCCTTGGAAGAAAAGCTATGACCAATCTAGACAGTATATTAAAAAGGAGACACATGCTTTGCTGACAAAGGTCTCTAGTCAAAGTTATGGTTTTTCCATTGGTCATGTACAGATGTGAGAGTAGGACTATAAAGAAAGCTGGGTGCCAAAGAATTTTTTATTTTGAGCTGTGGTGTTGGAAAAGACTCTTGAGAATCCCTTGGAATGCAAGGAGATTAAATCAGTCAATCCTCAAGGAAATCAGTCTTGACTATTCATTGGAAGGACCCATACTGAAGGAGAAACTCTAATACTTTGGCCACCTGATGTGAAGAAATGACTCATTGGAAAAGGCCCTGATGCTGGAAAATATTGAAGCCAAATGGAGAAGGGCACGACAGAGGATAAGATGGTTGAATGGCATCACTGAGTCGGTGGACACGAATTTGAGCAAGCTCTTGGATTTAGTGAAGGACAGGAAGCCAAGGTGCTGTAACCCAGGGGAGGGTAAAAAGTCAGACACGACTGAGCGACTGAACTGAACTGAGTCACCAAGAAGCATAATGAATACATACATGTATATCTCACCAGGAATTAATCTGAAGAGCAGAGAAAAGAATGACTGAATTGAAATGAACACAGTCAGAGTGAAAAGTAGGATAATACAGTGTCTGTCATATGTGCAATTATAGAAGGAAAGGAGATTTTGGCAGTAAACATAATTTGAAATAATGGCTTAGCACTTTACAAACATGATGAAATCAACTTACAAAAAGCTTGGCAATCTCCAGGTAGAACAAATATAATCACTGTAAGCAGAGTACATTCAATTTTCAAAATAGTATAGTATTAAATCATCAAGATAGTAAAAAAGACATACAAAAGAAATAGTGTAAATGATAACTGACATTTTTGAGAAACACTGAATGTCATTGTACAGGATTAACAAGTCAATGAAAACATGAGTACATTAAGCCCCAAATAAGTAGAATAAGAAGAAATGAGCAAAATAGAAAATGATAGCATAAATTAATGAAGCCAATGTTTGGTACTGCAACAGTGTTAAAAAATAAATAAATACAAAAAAAAAATNGTCCCGTTCTCCTCCTGCCGTCAGTCTTTCCCAGCATCAGGGTCCTCATTATCAGAGAAATGCAAAGCAAGACCACAATGAGGTACCATTTCACACCAGTCAGAATGGCTGTGATCCAAAAGTCCACAAGCAATAAATGCTGGAGAGGGTGTGGAGAAAAGGGAACCCTCTTACACTGTTGGTGGGAATGCAAACTAGTACAGCCACTACGGAGAACAGTGTGGAGATTCCTTTAAAAACTACAAATAAAACTGCCTTATGACCCAGCAATCCCACTTCTGGGCATACACACTGAGGAAATCAGAATTGAAAGAGACACGTATACTTCAATGTTCATCGCAACACTGTTTATAATAGCCAGGACATGGAAGCAACCTAGATGTCCATCATCAGACGAATGGATAAGAAAGCTGTGGTACATATACACAATGGAGTATTACTCAGCCATTAAAAAGAATACATTTGAATCAGTTCTAAATAGGTGGATGAAACTGGAGCCTATTATACAGAGTGAAGTACGCCAGAAAGAAAAATGCTGATACAGTATACTAATGCATATATACAGAATTTAGAAAGATGGTAATGATAACCCTATATGCGAGACAGCAAAAGAGACACAGATGTAAAGAACAGACTTTTGGACTCTGTGGGAGAGGGAGAGTGTGGGATGATTTGTGAGAATGGCATTGAAACATGTATACTATCATGTAAGAAACAAATCGCTAGTCTAGGTTCAATACAGTATACAGGATGCTTGGTGCTGGTGCACTGGGATGACCCAGAGAGATGATATGGGGAGGGTGGTGGGAGGGGGGTTCAGGGTTGGGAACTCTTGTACACCTGTGGTGGATTCATGTCAATGTATGGCAAAACCAATACAGTATTGTAAAGTAAAAAAATAAAATTTAAATTAAAAAATAAATTAAATGCAAGAAATACATAGTTAGTACATATATGTGTGTGTATATATACATCATTGTTCAGATTACATCTAATTCTTAAAATAAATATTTATATCTTATGGGTGTATTCATTTACAAGAAAAATCAGAAAAACTTGAAATATATCCATTTAGAATGATAAATGATTAGCAGAAATTGCTCCTCAAATAAATATTAGAGTTTTTAATAATTCTTTGCATGATAGGAATCTGTAACTTATTGTGGTTTGAGAGGTGATAGCCTAGCACAAGTGGGCTTCCCAGCAGCTCAGTGGTAAAGAATCCTCCTGTTATGCAGAAGATGCAGAGATGTGGGTTCAATTCCTGGGTCAAGAAGATCCCTGGGAGAAGGAAATGGCAACCCACACCAGTATTCTTACCTGGAACATCCCATGGACAGGAGGAGCATGGTAGGGTTGCGAAGAGTCAGGCATGATCACAGCCCATAGGGTTGCGAACAGTCAGGCATGATCGAACAACTAAACAACAACAAGCTGAGCACAAAGATGTGGGAACCATGAGGTTATATGCATGGAATTCATTTCTACTAAGCATCTATACCCAAACAACCTGACAGGTGTACAATCATTTTTTCAATAAAATACAGCCTTGAGCGGTGATTTTTTATTCTTTCAGTGAAAACTGTGCTATAAAAATAAAGATATTTGTCCTTCTATTCTAATTCCTAATTATTTTGAAAGCTGAATTTTAAAACATCATGATTTTCATAATGTAATTGAGATATAGTTTCTAGCATTTTCTTCTATTCTACCACTGTCATAGTTCTTGGTGATTCAATATTTATACAGTTCCCTGACCTCTGCTCTTTCATTAATTTTGATCTCCACCACACACTACCCTAAACTGCATTCCCTTCATAATCTCAAGTTTAAACATTATTTACTTTTATGACCACTCCCAATTACATGTTTCTTCATTTCCTCTGGTAGCACATTTTCAATATTTCTTTTACCCACTGTAAACTAAAATCTTTTGATTCTTTTTCACAGTTTACTGTGCCCATTATATTCTAACCCTTTCCTTACACACCTCAGATTCTACAATCCATCTTCACAATCTCACCTCAACCATCTTGCCCATGTGATTAAATTCAATCCCACACTTTGCACCTATATTCACACAAATACAAGGAGCTGAAGAAAAACATGCAACCATGCTGAGGGGTCTCACTTTAAATTCAAGAGCATTAATATCAAATAGACCCTTCATTTTGCCCAAGTAATCAGAGAATATTTCCCTACTTTATTAACTTTCCTTCCTTGTGAGTATTTCACAGCTTTTTCACTTTCCTCAAACCTTTAACACCTCCACCCTTAAATTACAATCTAGCTTTCATTTCACTGAGATATCTGAAGCAAATAGAAGAGAACTCCCACAAGCTCCCATCACCATGCTGATGCACTTACTTACATCCCTGCCAAAATAATCCATCATCAATTCCAGTGTTTACTTGTGCCCTAGATTCCATGACCCTCCACCTACCTACTTAAGATCATTGCTCTAGCAACACTCCTCTAAGGCATCAACCCCTTCATTTGTACACAAATATGCAGTGATATACTGCATCTTACAAATAACTTATTGTTACCACACATGACCTTTACTCTGTTCACCTTTACAGCAAAACTCGTCAAAAAATTTACTGCACTCCCTAATGCTCTTTCTTCGATTGAATGCAGTCACTGAAACCACGGTCTCAGTCACCATTACTTCACTCAAGTGAGGACTTTCTTGACCACCCTATATGAAGTAAAAATATAGCCCCCACCCCAGAAGCCCTGACCCCTCATGTATTTATCTTTCTTTATAGTATTATTATTGGCCACCTGATGTGAAGAGCCAATTCACTGGAAAAGACCCTGATACTGGGAAAGATTGAGGACAAGAGGGAGACAGATTATGAGATGATTGGATGGCATCACCGACTCAATAGACATGAGTTTAAGCAAACTCTGGGAGACAGTGAAGGACAGAGAAGCCTGGTGTGCTGCACTGCACTTCGTGGGGTCTCAAAGAGTCAGACATGACTTAGCAACTAAACAACAACAATAGTATTTATCATCTGTTATATGGCATACTTATTCTTTTGTTCTGTTTTGTCATTCCTCATTAAATATAGGCTCTATGAGTATAAATATGTTTGTCTGCTTCTTTGTTCATTTACCTAACACTGAAACAATACCTGATATATAGTAAGTGACTTAGCAGCAGCAGCAGCAGCAGCAGTAGTAGCTCAAATAAATATTTGTTAAATAAAGAGATCATCTTATGTAATTCAAAACCAAAGCTGATCCAAAGAATCTGTCATTATTAAAAAACCACAGAATCTCAAAGCATTACAGCTAGAAAGAACTTTAGAAACTATCTACCAAAAAATAAAATATTTCCATTGTTTTCCACAGATACCCCTCATAGGCAAAGGGAACATGAGTTAGGGTCAAGGAACTGCAGGGGCTCAGTTACTCCTCTGCCACAAATAGAAACAAAGCAGCCCTATTTTAAAATTTTCTTTCTATTTTAGGCTTAGATATAATGCTTTAATAAATATTTTGAAGAAAGATCTGGAACCTAACTACTTGAACTATAGATTTTGGATAATCTCCATTCATAGCCAAAGAGATTGAGTCCTGAAAAATGAAGTGAGTTAACCCAGGTCAAATCACAAGAGTTTGAGAAAACTAGGGCTGCAGTTCAGGACCTCTCATCTTTTCCTTATCCTCTCCCTACTCCAGATGAAGGGTTTCTCCATGTAGAGTTCTTCATTAGTGGCATAACTGAATCATATTTGCATTGCTTTTCCAAAAGATCCACTATTATTTCAGATTTAAGTGATTACCGTATTCTCAATTTCTTACAAAATTTTTAAAATTTCAGATTCAGTAATTATTCTTTCAGATCACTAAAAATAATATAGTCAAAGTTTTCATAACTTTTAATAAAGAAAACTAATATATATTCACATTGCTAGAACAGTCCAGAAGGCTTGATTACAATTTGCAATATTCAAGTATTTCCCCAATTAGGTGACATAATCTAAATTTCCTGCATAATATTTCTCAGTTTCTCTTCAGTACACAGTCCATAGAGCTGAACTGGTTTGTGATTGGAACAAATGAGAGGAAAATGTATGACCCGTGTGTANTATTCACATTGCTAGAACAGTCCAGAAGGCTTGATTACAATTTGCAATATTCAAGTATTTCCCCAATTAGGTGACATAATCTAAATTTCCTGCATAATATTTCTCAGTTTCTCTTCAGTACACAGTCCATAGAGCTGAACTGGTTTGTGATTGGAACAAATGAGAGGAAAATGTATGACCCGTGTGTATTCTACTAAGCTAACACAAAGCACGTGTTTCTCTGCTAGGTTTAGATTAACCACTGATTTGATGCACCAACTGGCCTATTTCTTGTAAATGGGTTTTCTTCTGTTCAATAGTTAGTAAGCACCTTGTCAACAAGAAAATGCCTTAGCTGAATAAAAGTCCCTTTGACCCTTTGACCTGACAGCCTTGGAGGATTATCTGCTCACTAGTGATATTTAGAGGCCTTGCACGTGTTTCTCTGCTAGGTTTAGATTAACCACTGATTTGATGCACCAACTGGCCTATTTCTTGTAAATGGGTTTTCTTCTGTTCAATAGTTAGTAAGCACCTTGTCAACAAGAAAATGCCTTAGCTGAATAAAAGTCCCTTTGACCCTTTGACCTGACAGCCTTGGAGGATTATCTGCTCACTAGTGATATTTAGAGGCCTCTGACAACTTCATTTCTATATATTTTCCCAGAAAGTATATAACTAAATACCTTAAACATTTACATTTTTCAAGTCTTAATGCTCAGAGAATAATAGGAATCCTACCAGGATTTTTGATGTCTGTTTAGAAGACGAGATAGCTAATTCATTTCTTCTTTTATTACAAAGTAGGTAAATTCATGGCAGCAGTAATACACTTGATCGAAGGAAATTTTCAGCCCCAAAGGGCTGTCCATGGTTCCTATGACTGGTCCTGTGAAGAAAAAAAAGTAGGCTGAGGGCAAAGTCTTGTCCCAGCATGGGTTCTTGTACCATCTATTCTTCTAAGATTCTATTTGTTGCTAGTTTAATGTAGAAAATTAAAACAGATCATGTGTACAGCTTGTAATTATGTTCCATAAAATATTATTTATAACACAATAGAATTTATTGCTTCCTTACTTTAAGCAGTGATCTTTGTATACTCAAAAGTATTTGCTACAAGATCCTCTTTGACCCACCTCCTAGAGTAATGGAAATAAAAACAAAAATTAAAAAGTGGGGCCTAATTAAACTTAAAAGCTTCTTCACAGTAAATGGAACTCTAAATGAGATGAAAATACAGCCTTCAGAATGGAAGAAAATCATTGCAAATTAAACAACTGAAAAAGGATTAATCTCCAAAATATACAAACAGCTCATGCGGCTCAATACCAGAAAAACAAACAACCCAATTTAAGAATGAGCAGACCTAAAAAAACTTTACTCCAAAGAAGACATATATATGGCCAACACATGAAAATATGCTCAGCACAGCTCATTATTGTATGTGTTAGTCTCTCAGTCATATCCAACTCTTTGCAATGCCAAGGGCTGTAGCCCCCTCAGGCTCCTCTGTCCATGGGATTTCCCAGGCAAGAATACTGGAGTGGATAGCCATTCCCTTCTCCAGGAGATCTTCCTGCCTAGGAATCAAACCTGGATCTCCTATGTTGCATATTGTTTATCATCTGAGCCACCAGGGAAGCCCAGGGAAGTTCATTATTAGGGAAATGCAAATCAAAACTACAACGAGGTATCCTCACACCAGTCAGAATGGCCATCATCAAGAATCTACAAACAAACAAATGCTGGAGACAGTATAGAGAAAAGGAAATCCTCTTGCACTGCTGGTGGGAATGTAAGTTGATACAGACACTAAGGAGAATAGTATGGAGATTAAAAAAAAAAAACAACTAGGAATAAAATACCATATGGCCCAGCAATCCCACTACTGTGCATATACCTGAGAAAATCATAACTGAAAAGAACACATGTACCCCAACATTCATTGCAGCACTATTTACAATAGCCAGGACATGGAAGCAACCTAGCCATCTGTCAACAGATGAATGGATAAAGAAGTTGTGGTACATTTATACAAAGGAATATCACTCAGCCATGAAAAGAACTAATTTGAGTCAGTCCTTGTGAGGTGGATGAACTTGAAGCCTGTTATACAGAGTGAAGAAGGCCAGAAAGAGAAAAACAAATATTGCATATTAACACATATATATGGAATCTAGAAAAATGGTACTGATAAACCTATTTGCAGGGCAGGAATAGAGACTCAGACACAGAGAACAGACTTGTGGACACTGTGGGGGAAGGAGAGAGTGGGACGAATTGAGACAGTAACATTGAAACATATACATTACAATATGTAAAACAGATAGCTAATGGGAACTCAACTGGTACTGTCTGACAACCTAGGGGGGTGGGATGGAGTAGTGGGAGGAAGGGATGTTCAAGAAGGAGGGGACATATGTATACTTATGGCTTATTTGAGTGGTTATATGGCAAAAAACAATACAACATTGTAAAGCAATTATCCTCCAATTAAAAATAAATTTTAAAAAAGAAAATATATGCTTGCTAAATAAATTCAGTATACTCAGACCCTGAAATTGCTCTGTCACTAGTTAGCGTATGACTTTGATCTTGGCCTTACAGGTATATGAAGATTAAATGGGATAATATCTTCAAGGTTCCCTCTTCTTGGGCTCTAAATCACTGCAGATGGTGTTAGAAATATGACTTTGATCTTGGCCTCACAGGTACATGAAGATTAAATGGGATAATATCTTCAAGGTACCTCTTCTTGGGTTCTAAAATCACTGCAGATGGTGACTGCAGCCATGAAGTCAGAAGATGATTGCTTCTTGGCAGGAAAACTATGGCAAACCTAGACAGTGTGTTGAAAAGCAGAGACATTGCTCTGCCAATAAAAGTCTGTATAGTCAAGGCTATAGTCTTCCTAGTGGTCACGTATGGTTGTGAGAGCTGGGCCATAAAGAAGGCAGAACGCCAAAGAACTGATGCCTTCAAACTATAGTGCTGCAGAAAACTCCTGAAAGTCCCACGGACATCAAGAAGACTAAACCAATCAATCTTAAAGGAAATCAACCCTGAATACTCATCAGAAGGATTGATGGAGAAGCTGAAGCTCCAATATTTTGGTCATCTGATGCGAACTGCTGACTCATTGGAAAAGTCCCTGATGCTGGGAAGGATTGAAGGCAGAAGTAGAAGAGGGCATCAGAGAATGAAATGACTGGATAGCATCACCAATGCAATGGACATGAATTTAGGCAAACTGGGAGATGGTGAGGGACAGGGAGGCCTGGAGTGCTGCAGTCCATGGAGTCGCAGAGCAGACATGACTGGGCAACTGAACAACAATCCCACCACAATGAATGCCACATAATAGTTTGTCAACCAATGTTAATTTCCTGTCTTCATCCTTTCTGCCTTTTCAAGCACATACAACCTTATTACATTTACTCCCATAATTTCAGTCATTCACTTATTTTCTAAAGTATTTATTAAGTATATACTATGAATCAGTTTCTCTGCATTGCACTGGATAACATGTGCATAGACACTAAACAAAGTCCCTGTCTCATGGAATTTACACTTTGGTAGGAGATACAGTAGCATTTTACCTTTAATGGGCCAGTCAGGAAAGGCTTCTCTAGAGCTGTGAAGCAAAAAGTCATGTGAAGTTTTGGAAAAGATTTTTCCAAAGAGAATGGCTAATGCCTAAGTTTGAAGAGCTCGTGGATGCATTGGAACTTAACACTACGTAGAGTAGTATAGCCAGAATTCCTGGTGGAAGGCAGAGACTTAGAGATTCTCTTATTCATAAAATGAAGCTGAAAAAAGCTGCTTCCAAACACTGGTTGATCCTGTGGCTTCTGTGACACTGTGATATTAGGAGGAAGATGATGAGAATAGCCTGTTGATTACTGACAATGAATCAAGCCACCTATAGACTGAGTGACTAACCTGAAGTATCCTCAATGTCACCAAAAAATGAGCTTCCACCTGATAATATAATATAATAGTTCAAGGAGCTAGGGAGAAGCATTTGCAAACTGCTCTATGTTAAGGGGCAAAAATACATAGGAATAAAGACAAAAATGTTTTTAAAATCTTTCATCGCCTCTCTCTTACTTGCTCACTTGCTTGCTCTGAGGAAGGGATATTACCCTTTTGTGAGAAGCTCTTGTGGAAAGGCCATGTGGTGAGGAACTCAGGCCATATAAGGGACGACAGCCATATGAGGAAGCCTCCTTGGAAGCAGAGCTACCAACTCCAGCCAAGCTTTCAGAGACGACAGGTCCTGCCACCGTCTTGCATACAGATTCGTGAAATGCTGCAAGCATTGGCTCTTCCAGAACCACTGACCCTAAGAAACCACGAATAAAACTCCCCCAGTCTTTCCAGGCTGTCACAGGACATCTTCTACTAAAAATGTTTCCTCAGGGTTCAAAAGCTCACAAATGAAGTATGTTTACCATTTAGTGCAAAGGCCAGAGAAGGAAACTTCTAGTGCACTGGTGGAACAGTGAGCTTCTGAGAGGGAATAGTCTGGACTCCGGGGCAGGAGAAGACACCAGCAAAATTTCCCCACTTTCAAAGTCGCATCTTTATTGCGGAAACACAGTGTTGGCTGAATCATAAAACACTTACATTCATCCTCAAAAATCTTCAGCGGTCCAGACTAATGAGATTGACCTTCAGCATCCTACATGACCTGCTTCAAGGCCCACTTTTGGCCTCCCCTGACATTTCCTTCTTCCCCACATGTTCACTCCATCCAACTATTTCAAATCCTTGCCCAGGTCAAAAACCATATTCACTGCCACACAGGGGTTGACAGAGTTGTCTTCAGTGAAATGATCATGCCCATCAAACCAGGCATTTCTCCTCCATCAGCAACCGTATGGCGCCCCCTCCCTTGCCTGCCTCCTTGAGGGGCTTCCAGTTCAGAAACACATACTCATGTCTTTCCGCTCCTCACAGCTATGTAACAGTTACAGGCTTTGTGAGAAAGAAACCTGAGCAAGTTTCTCTGTTGCTCTGGGTTGTATTGTTTCATCTGCAAAACGAGAACAACTTTTAGATAGCTAAACAATTCTTTCTCTTCCCTTTGATTAATAATCACTCAAATTAAATAGAAATTTCCCTGGAAGCTATTATATACTGAGAGCCATGTGCCACAGATAATGTTACTTCCATCTCATTACAGCTCCCTAAGGTAGCTTCGTTATCTCCATTTAAAAACATTTCCTTTTAAATTGAGCCTCTGAGAGGTTAACTGGCCCCAGATCACACAACTACTAAAGGACAGGTAGTATTACAATCCACAACTCTCTGCCCTTGTGACATCATCAAGATGGACAGAACGTTTCAGTGTTCCGACTTCAGTTCATCTCATAAGAAGACCACGGAGCAACCATCCATAGGCAAGACATCATTATGAAAATCTCAGAAAGGTCAGGGGGAAACTGCAACATCCCCATGGACCGCAGAGACCAAGAGGAATATTGGAAGGGTAAGAGAAGCAGCTACGCTTTGCCCACATTGTTGATGCACAGACCTGCCTAATGCCAGAGCGCAGTCTCCACGTTCCACCCCGAGACACACCTGAAAGCTGTGGAGCACCTCTTGCCGCCGGGTCAGGGACTAAGCCGGCAGCCACGCCCAACTATTAAGCAGAGCCGCTGCCCCACTTTACCAGGAAACCGGAGCAGTGACCCTGAGCAGCCTCGGAGCCCAGCCTACCCCCGAGACCAGCATCTGGCCCCTGCCAGACTGCTGAACGCAGCCTGCGACCTCGCCTAGATAGGGAACCCAGCTTTTGGCCCGGCCCAAACACCGAGCCAAGTCTGCGATCACACCCGAAACGGACGCCAGAACCAAGACCCAGCCTGCTGCCTGAGCAGCCCAGCCTCTAACCCCGCCCAGCTACGGAAGCGCCACGGCTTCCCCGCCCATCAAACCCAACTGCCTACCTGCCCGTGAGGCCCGCCTGTGGCTTTGCACAACTCTGGGCACTGTGCGCATTTCCCCCTGATCTCAGAACACAGCTCCCATGTGCGCCTCCATCTACGAAACCGCGCGTGACCCTGCCTGAACTCAGCACCCGGCCCTCCGCCGGACACCTCATCCAACCTGGAGTGCAAGGAGCACAGCCTGGAACTCTGCCCAAAGGCACAATCCAACCCCTGGCGCCGCCCTGCCAGGGAGCACCACCCTGAAGCCTCTTGTGAGCTTGGAGAGGTGCCCTGCTGGGCCCCAACCTGAACAGGGAGCCCGCCTGGCTCCTTCACTTACATAGAGGTCCACTCGGGACCCAGCCAGGCAGTGTCCTCCTCACCCACCAAGAAACCAGATAGAAAAACCCCACACCTCCAGATGCTGCCAATTGCCTCATCCGGTACCCTGAACTGAGCTGACTTGTAGACCTCTGGTAGAAGAGTCCACTTACTCAAATGCAGATTCCAAAGCAAGAACACAGATACAAGGATCATCAAGAATGAGGTAACGCTCCATTAACTAACTGTAAAGAAATAGAGATCTATGCGGCTCCTCAAATATAAAAAAAAAAAAAAAAAGAACTATTGTATAATTCAGCAGCCTCACTTCTGAGTATGTATCTGAAAGAGAGGAAGTCAGTTTTGAAGAGAAATCTGCGCCTATGTACATTGCAGCATATTTACAATAGCCAAGACATGGACACAGTGTTCATCATTCATATAAAATATAAATTCATATCAATATTGCATTATATATTAGCATAATTAAATGTATATAATTGATTTATATATAATTTATATGTATAATCCATTATACATACATATATCCAACCATAAAAAAGGAAGGAAATCCTGCTATTTATATGACAAATGATCTTGGAGGACATATACTAAGTAAGTAAAATAAACCAGTCACAGAAGAAGAAATACTGAATGATCCTCACATTATACAGAAGCTAAAATTGCCACACACATAGGAGCAGGTTGTTACCAGGGACTGAGGGAAGGGAGAAATGGGAAACTGAGTCAAAGGTACGTTGCTAAATTGCTTCAGTCATGTCTGAGTCTTTGTGACCCCACGGACTGTAGCCCACCAGCCTCCTCTGAATCTTCCCCACCCAAAGATCGAACTGGCATTTCCTGTGTCTCTTACACTACAGGCAGATTCTTTACTCCTGAGCCACCCAGGAAGCCCTGAGTCAAAGGGTACCAAGTTTCAGTTATGCAGGGTGAATAAAGTCTAGAAATCTACTGTACAAAGCAGGATCTATAATTAACACTACTGAATTGTAGTATACTTAGTATACTTGTATACTGAAATTTTTTCTAAGAAGGTAAATCTTGGGTGCTCTTATAACAAAAGAAAAAAAATTTTTTTAATAAAAGGCGTTGAGAGGAAGCCTTTGGAGGATGTATGATTTTATGACCTTGATTGTGGTAATGGTTCCACAGATGTATATTTATCTCCAAACTGATCAAGTTGTATACATTATATGTGTTCACTTTTTGTATGTCAAGCATACCTCAATAAAATGTCTTTTTAAGAAACTGAGAAACAATGAGTTAAAAATCAAAAAAGACCGTGAAATCCCAAGTTTTGTGGAAGATGAAATCTTGCTCCATCCAACCCCCAGTCCTGCCAGCAAGAGACCCACATGTGAAGCCTGGCCAGTGAGATGTCCAACACCTCGCACAGCTCTACAGGGCCAGTTCACAGCAAGCCAGGTTCAGCAGGGGCCAGAAGTAGGGTCCTGGAGCCTGGATTCCAGAGAGAGCATTGGCAGTGGTCCCTTATTATGTGGAAACGGATGGAATAGGCACATAATGATACAAAGAAGGAAGGTAAATAAGTACAGGTAGCTACTTCTGGCCTTCTTTCAGAAAAAAAAGTAAAGTGGCCTATAAAGACACTTTCATAAAACACAGTAAGATAATATGAATTAGAAGAAAGTGGAGAGGAGAGAAATGAGGCTACAGACAGAGGATGGAGAAGCAAGTCAGATTAATGTTAAAATGTATCAATTTCTGAACAATTTTTGCAAGGCCACAAATGTAGCTCTATGTTTTCTGGAAACCAAAGCAAAGAAGATCTGATTCATGCCACAATTCACAATTTCTCAGGTAAAAGTAAATACAGTACATGGGAACAAGCTGACTAATGGAATCAAGTAACAATTGGATTATCACACAAACTCTAAAATAAATATTAGTCCATTTATTTATTAAAATGGTTGAATAATTAAATAAATGAGGGAGAAGAGACCAAACTCCCATAGAGAATTATTCCAAATAATTTACGTACATACCACTATCAAGGAGACAGAGAAAACCTTCAGTTTTAAGAGAATCTTAATGTACAGAAATTCCCTGGCTGTCCAGTGCTTAGGACTTTGTGCTTTCACTGCCAAAAGCCTGGGTTTAATCCCTGGTCAGGGAACTAAGATCCCACAAACCAAGGCATGGCTGAAAAAAACAATGATAATAATAAATAAATAATTTTTAAAAGAAGCTCTTAATGTATAACATGGTGACTATAGTTGATAACACTATTCGTATAATTAAAATTTGCTAAGAGAACGTAGAACTTGTGTTCTCACCAAAACAAAAATGTTTTAAATAAAAAACAAATACATGAGGTGATGGATGTTTTCATTAACTTGATGGGGGAAATCCTTTCACAATGTGTATATATATATCAAGTCATTGCCATGTATACTTTAAATATCTTATGATTTTTAAACTTTATCTCAACAAAGCTAAAATAAAAAAAAATTTGAAGAACTAAAAATTAGAACTCTCAGAGCAAAAGTTAAGTTCAAATACTAGATTTTTTTTTAAATTCTAGACACATTGTAGTATAATTTCAGAATATCTGATAAAGAAGAATCTTGGAAGAAGCTGTAAAGAAAAAGCAAATTACCTACAAGGGAATGTTTGTTGAATTAAGAGCTAACCTGTCATCTGCAATTATAGACACCAGAAGTTAGTGAAATAGTATCAGAAAATGCTACAGAAAAATAACTTAATGCTATACCTAGCTTTCATTCAAGGTGACAGACAAAATAAAGACATTTTCAGACATAGTAGAGTCTAATGGAGCTTTCTATCTACAGACCTTCACCTAAAAAAAAAAATAATGAAAGCAGTATACACACCTCATCAAGATGAATGGTGAGTCCAAAGGGAAAAGTCTCTTGTGTAAAAACAGCACTGAAGACAGAAAATGTTTCTTTAAAAATAGACTAAAAAATTTAATGAGCTACTGACTATAATATCAATTGATAATTAACTGTGGTTTTTTCATTAAAATTGAAACTAAATGTCTTGATAACAATAAAATCATAGAAATAAGTCTAAATCTATTAGTAATCCCAATAGTATAAATACATTAAACTACGTAACAGAAGAAAAAGAACTATGAGATCTGATTTTAAAATATACCCAGTTATCTTAGAAGAGACATGCAATAAATAAAACAAAGGTTTGAAAATAATGGGATGATCAGAAGTATAGAGGAACATACTAATCAAAAGTAAATTGATATAACAATATCAGTGTTACACAGAGTGTAAGACAAAGGGCTTAATAAGGATAAGCTATAAAAAGGAACACAATATGAGAATAAAATACATGAACTTGTATGCTTCTGTATCAGACAGAGTAGTTTAGGCTATATATGCCACAATAATAAATTATACTGGCTTTACACAATAAAGTTTTATTTCTTACAAAAAGTCCTGTGCAATTTTCATAAGTGTTTCAGACCAGCAATCATCCATACAGAGACTCAGAAATCCAGGCTGTTTCCATCCTAGGTTCAATCATCTTAACAGGCAGCTCCTTGGTTGCTAAGATGGGATAGATAAGCTGAATGTCCTGCAGAAGTTCTTCAGTACTTTAGCCCAGCAATGACACAGGCAACTTCCACTAACAGGCCATGGGTCAGAATTTGTCACATGGCATGATCCAACTGCTAGAGCCTGGCAGGTGTGGTGGAGTACACACTTGTTCAGTAAGCATTAAGTATTTCTGTCATAGCAACTAACCAAATATTTGCTAGTTTGTCCACAGTGTAAAATTAGACAATATTAAAAAGAAAACTAACATAAAAATCATTGAGTTTTTTAAATATAAATTTATTTATTTGATCAAGTAAAAGGAAACAACAGTATATTATCTTTGGACATACATATAGTGAAATAAAATTTTCTACAATGCACAGAAATGCTGAATACCACCTTCAGGACAGTGTGGGTTCTCAAGAGGACATAATGGAAACAGAATTAAGAAGGGCTACACAGATGATTTCAACATTATTCATAATTTTATGAATTTTATATTCAAGCTTCATACTGCATACATGATACTAGTTACATTATTCTCTAACATTTTGGCATATTGAAATATTACATAATTTTTAAAAGAACATATACATGTCTGTAATAGTTTTCTATGCTGTGTAACAAAATATCACAAGCTTAAGAACTTAAAACAACATATATTTATTATCCCATAGTTTCCTTGAGTCAGGAGTCAGGCTGTAGTTTATCTGGGTAATCAAATTCTCACATGGCCATAGTCAAGGTGTTGGTGAAGTCTGGAGTCTCATCTGAGGCATAGGATCTACTTCCAAAGTCACTTGATTGTTAGCGGAATTCTTTCCTTGCATTTGTAGAATTCATGGTGCCCTGCTTCTTCAAGTTTTAGCAGGGGAATCTCCGTCTGCAGTCAGCTAAATCAGAGTTCTTTACAATCAAATGTAATTATCATCTCACCTTATAATGTAATTTAATCGAAGGAGTGACTACCTCCTCATATTCACAAGTTCTGCCCATGCTCAAGATGAGGGGATTATTTAGAGCAAGTACGCAAGGAGATAGGAATCTTGGGAGCCATTTCAAAATTCTACTCACCTTAGTATCTCAAGGGCTTCCCTGGTAGCTCAGATGGTAAAGTATCCACCTGCAGTGTGGGTGACTGGGGTTCAACCCCTGGGTTGAGAAGATCCCCTGGAGAAACACATGGAAACCCACTCTAGTATTCTTGCCTGGAGAATTCTTATGGACAGAAGAGCCTGGTGGGTTATAGTCCATGGGGTCGCAAAGTGTTGGACATGACTGAGCAACTAAGCACAGCACATATAATCTAAAGTTCTTAGAATCTGGTAGTAGACAAAGACATAAGACCAATCATATAAAACAATGTGAGATGAGCTACGGCTATCCAGTTTGCACAGTGGTAAAGACTCCACTTGCCAATGCAGGAGATACAGGAGGTGCCAGTTTGATCTTTGACTCAGGAATATTTCCTGGAGGAGGAAATGGCAACCCAGTCCAGTATTTTTGCCAAAATAATCACATGGACAGAGGATCCTGGTGGGCTATAGTCCATGGGCTTGGAAAGAGTCAGACACTTCTGATCAACTGAGCATGCACAAATGAGGTGAGCTATACTAGATGTGTGTCTTTGTTTCGGTCTCCCAAAGGTGACCCAGGTAGAAGACCTTTCAGTTCAGTTCAGTTGCTCAGTCGTGTCCAACACTTTGAAACTCCATGGACTGCAGTACACCAGGCTTCCCTGTCCATCATCAACTCTCGGAGCTTGCTCAAACTCATGTCCTTTGAGTCAGTGATGCCATCCAACCATCTCATTCTCTGTCGTCCCCTTCTCCTCCTGCCTTCAAACTTTCCCAGCATCAGGTCTTTTCCAATAAGTCAGTTCTTAAAATCAGAGGCCAAAATATTGCAGCTTCAGCATCAGTCCTTCCAAGGAATGTTCAGAAATGATCACCTTTAGGATTGACTGATTTGATCTCCTTGCAATCCAAGGGACTCTTAATACTCTTCTCCAACACCACAGTTCAAAAGCATCAATGCTTTGGCACTCAGCTTTCTTTAGAGTCCAACTCTCACATCGATGCATGATTACTGGAAAACCATAGCTTTGACTAGATGGACCTTTGTTGGCAAAGTAATGTCTCTGCTTTTTACAAAACCTGACAAAGATGCCACAGAAAAAAGAAAACTATAGGCCAATATCACTGATGAATACAGATGCAAAAAATCCTTAACAAAATTCTAGCAATCAGAATCCAGCAACACCTTAAAAGATCATACGTCATGACCAAGTGGGCTTTATCCCAGAGATGCAAGGATTCTTCAATATTCTATGATTACTGGAAAACCATAGCTTTGACTAGATGGACCTTTGTTGGCAAAGTAATGTCTCTGCTTTTTACAAAACCTGACAAAGATGCCACAAAAAAAAGAAAACTATAGGCCAATATCACTGATGAATACAGATGCAAAAAATCCTTAACAAAATTCTAGCAATCAGAATCCAGCAACACCTTAAAAGATCATACGTCATGACCAAGTGGGCTTTATCCCAGAGATGCAAGGATTCTTCAATATTCCCAAATCAGTGTAATACATCACATTAACAAATTGAAAAATAAAAGCCATATGATTATCTCAATAGATGCAGAGAAAGCCTTTGACAAAATTCAACATCCATTTATGATAAAAACCTTCCAGAAAGTGAGTCTTCCCTGGTGGCACAGATGGTAAAACATCTGCCTGCAATGCAGGAGATCCGGGTTCGATCCCTGGGTTGGGAAGATCTCCTGGAGAAGGAAATGGCAACCCACTCCAGTACTCTTGCCTGGAGAATCCCACGGATGGAGGAACCTGGTAGGCTAAAATCCTAGAAGGAACATACCTCAACATAATAAAAGCTATATATGACAAACACACAGCAAACATTATCCTCAATGGTGAAAAACTGACAGCATTTCCCCTAAAGTCAGGAACACGACAAGAGTGCCCACTTTCACTGCTACTATTCAACATAGTTTTGGAAGTTTTAGCCACAGCAGTCAGAGCAGAAAAAGAACCAAAAGGAATCCAAACTGGAAAAGAAGAAGTAAAACTCTCACTGTTTGCAGAAGACATAATACTCTACATAGAAAACCCCAAAGATGCCACCAGAAAATTACCAGAGCTAATCAATGAATATAGTAAAATTGCAGGATATAAAATCAACACACAGAAACCCCTTGCATTCCTATACACTAAAAAAGGAGAAAACAGAAAGAGAAATTAAGGAAACAATTCCATTCACCATTGAAATGAAAAGAATTAAATACTTAGGAATTTATCTACCTAAAAAAACTAAAGACCTATATGTAGAAAACTATAAAACACTGGTAAAAGAAATCAAAGATGGAGAAATATACCATGTTCATGGATGGGAAGAATCAATATAGTGAAAATGAGTATACTACCCAAAGCAATATATGGATTCCATGCAATCCCAATCAAGCTACCAACGGTATTTTTCACAGAGCTAGAACAAATAGTTCCACAATTTGTATGGAGATGCAAAAAACCTCGAATAGCCAAAGCAATCTTGAGAAAGTAGAATGGAACTGGAGGAATCAACCTGCCTGACTTCAGGCTCTACTACAAAGCCACAGTCATCAAGATAGAAAGGCACTGGCATGAAGACAGAAATATAGATCAATAGAACAAAATAGAAAGCCCAGAGGTAAATCCACACACCTATGGCACCTTATCTTTGACAAAGGAGGAGGCAAGAATATATAATGGATTAAAGACAATCTCTTTAACAAGTGGTGCTGGAAAAACTGGTCAACCACTTGTAAAAGAATGAAACTAGAACACTTTCTAACACCATACACAAAAATAAACTCAAAATGGATTAAATATCTAAACGTAAGACCAGAAACTATAAAACTCCTAGAGGAGAACATAGGCAAAACACTCTCCGACATACATCACAGCAGGATCCTCTATGATCCACCTCCCAGAATACTGGAAATAAAAGCAAAAATAAACAAATGGGATCTAATTAAAATTAAAAGCTTCTGCACAACAAAGGAAACTATAAGCAAGGTGAAAAGACAGCCTTCAGAATGGGAGAAAATAATAGCAAATGAAGCAACTGACAAACAAC
>SJYX01007417.1:21285-41704 GCA_006410675.1 Oreotragus oreotragus
ACATAAACCACAGCAAGATCCTCTATGATCCACCTCCCAGAATACTGGAAATAAAAGCAAAAATAAACAAATGGGATCTAATTAAAATTCAAAGCTTCTGCACAACAAAGGAAACTATAAGCAAGGTGAAAAGACAGCCTTTGGAATGGGAGAAAATAATAGCAAATGACGCAACTGACAAACAACTAATCTCAAAAATATACAAGCAACTCATGCAGTTCAATTCCAGAAAAATAAATGACCCAATCAAAAAATGGGCCAAAGAACTAAATAGACATTTCTCCAAAGAAGACATACGGATGGCTAACAAACACATGGAAAGATGGTCAACATCACTCATTATCAGAGAAATGCAAATCAAGACCACAATGAGGTATCATTTCACACCAGTCAGAATGGCTGCAATCCAAAAGTCTACAAGCAATAAATGCTGGAGAGGGTGTGGAGAAAAGGGAACCCTCTTACACTGTTGGTGGAGTATTTTAGATTAGGCTCGCAAAAGTTATCTTTTTGCTTTTCACATCTTTTTTAAAATTGTGATAAAATATATATAGTATTTACCATTGTTAAGTTTACAGTCCATTGCCATTAAGTCCATCTATGTTGAGATAGCATCACAGGAAATCTTTTCATCTTGCAAAACTGAAACTCTGTACTCATGAAGTACCATTCCTCCCTCTCCCTGGCTCCTCTGTCTTCTGTCTCGATGAGTCACCCTATCTAGGTAGCTCATATAAATGAAATAACACAGTATTTGTCATTTTGTGTCTGGCCTGTTGCACTTAGCATGATGTCATTAAGATTCATCTTGACATTATAACATGTGTTAGAATTTCCTTTTTTAAAAAATGCAGAATAATATTGTTTTGTATGGATATACCACATTCTGTGTATTCATTCCTCTATGAAAACTTGTATTTCTTCCACATGCTGGTTATTGTGAACAAATGCTGCCATAAACCTGGATACAAGTATCTCCTTTGAGTTCTTGCTTTCTTTCTATTCCTTTGAGTACCTACCCAGCAGTGGAATTACTGGATCATATGGTGATTCTATCTGTAATCTTTTGAGGAACCACCTTATTGTTTTCCATAGCGATTGCACCATTTTGCATGGAATATTTTATATTAAGCTTTTAAGGGAAAAGGAAACTCAAGACAGAAGCTCAATTCAGTTGTAGGAAAACAAAGACAATTACATTTGTTTTCCACACCTGTGTTTGTTGACTGAAGAAATGTATACCTGCTGTGCTTGTTTGAATTAAGGATTCTGCTTTCTCCCTCCTGAGGTTCGAATTCAACAACTTGCTTTCTCCCTCCTGAGGTTTGAATTCAACAACTTGCCCTTATTTTTTTTTCATCTGCAAAGTGCCAAAAGAAGACGATTTGCATGGATTTTTGCCTTTGCATCCCCCATCTTAATACTGTGAAAACACAGCCTTTCCCTGCCTTCTCCTGGGTAGAGAAGTAGGCTGCAGCTCTGCACACACTGCTTTTTCTTCTAGCCCTCCTCCTCCTTGTCATCTTTGTTGGGCTGGATCTTGCAGACCAGTCTCCTTTACTCTTTGTCGTTCCTTGATTTCTGTTCCTGTTTGCTTTCTACTTCTCTGACCATGCTTCTTCCTCCTCCTGCTCCAGAGATGTCACCCAGGATATGCCCATGGCCTTCCTCTCCTCTTGGCAGTCCAGCAGCCCCTCTGGCCCACGATTCTTAGGGAACCCTAGGAAAGCAGAGCAGAGGCCAGGAGTCTGAAACCTCTTGACACTGATTCTGCTGTCAGTGGCCAAGTTCATGGTATGGCTGGCTGAGTGTTGGTGAAAGCCAGGACTTAGATGATTCAGAGGTTCCTATTTGGGCAACTGGATTGTGCCCCCACCTGTGAGGGAAAGCCAGAAAAAGATAAGGGCTTCAGTTGCAGACCCCTTAGTCTGAGCTGCCTGCAGGAGATCTAGCCGGCATACGCTGCTTCCTGTCTCTCCCATCTCCTCCTGTTCTGATCCCCTGATCACTGCTCACCTGGGCTAGCTGAATAGCCTGAACGGGCCTCTCTCCTAGTTTCTACTTCCCATCCCAAACTCCAGGGTTAATCATCCTAGAGCGAGACCTTGATCATATGCTACTCTCCCCTACAAGTCACGGTGTCTGCTACCACCCAGTCATGTCACATACATCATCCTATGCTGCCTGTACACAGTACACACTGCTACACAGTCATGTCACTTACTGTCATCATATGTCACACAGTACACACAGCCACACAATCATGACATCATGACACATTGTCATGATATATTGCATGTCACAGAGTACACTCTACTATAAGTTGTATCATGTGCTATCACATATCATGTTACATGCTACAATTATTTATTATTAGCATGCTCACTCAGTGTGTCTATTTGTGACCCCATGGGCTGTCACCTGCCAGGCTCCTGTGTCCATGGAATTTTACAGGAAAGAATACTGGAGTAAATTGCCATTTCCTACTCCGGGGGATCTTCCTGATCAAGGGGTCTAACTGAGGCCTCCTGTGTCTTGTACACTGGCAGGTGGGTTCTTTACCAGCAGCGCCACCTGGGAAGCCCATGCTGCAAACCATCACACAATCAGATTCCGTCCTTTCCTACATCACACTTCACACAGTGTACACTAATATACAATCACATCGTATTACGGGATTTGTCACACAGCACACACTATCACATAATCACATCACATGTAAAAACGGCAACCCCTCAGCAACCTTAACTCATTGTCATCCTTTCTATATTAAATATAAATTTCCTATCCTGGAATTCCACATGCTAGGATGTTTTTGGTTGCAAGACATAAATCCTCATTTAACATGTTTTAAGCAATAAGGATACTAAGTGTTTTTCATCCTGAGTCAGATAAATCGCATTAACTCTGGATTAGAGAAGAGGAAATGGAGACCCAGAATTGTTAAGTGATTTGCCCAGCACCAAACAGCTAATAAATGTCAGAGTCAAGCCTTTTAACTTCATCTACTGTCTCCAAAGCCCGTGGTCTCTTCCCTCTGTATATTTCCTGATGTGACTTGTCCTTTGCATTCTCCATTTCTTATTTTAAGAGGTTGGGGTGAAGGAGATCTTGGTGAATGACAATGTTTTTTTCAATTCTGAGCCACTGAATCAAAAGTCTTTCTAGAGTACCTTCTGTGTGCCAGCAGAGTGGGAAACATTGAAAACCCTGTAGCCTAGTTCTTGCCCTTAAGGCACGTCCAACTTAGANATATGTGAAACAAATCGCCAGTCCAGGTTCGATGCATGATAAAGGCTACTCGGGGCTGGTACATTGGGATGACCAAGAGGGATGGGATGGGGAGTGGGGTGGGAGAGAGTTTCAGGATGGGGAATAGATGTACACCCGTGGTGGATTCATGGTGATGTATGGGAAAACCAATACAACATTGTAAAGTAATTAGCCTCCAATTAAAATAAATAAATTTATATTTTTTTAAAAAGAAAAAGAAAAAAAAGTCTCTGCTTTTTAATATGGTGTCTAGATTGGTCATAGCTTTTCTTCCAAGGAGCAAGCATCTTTTAATTTCATCTCTGAAGTCACCAACCTCATTGATTTTGGAGCGCAAGAAAATAAAGACCGTCACTGCTTCCATTGTTTTCCCATGTATTTGCCATGAAGTGATGAGACAGGATGCCATGATCTTCACTTTTGATGTTGAGTTTTCAGCCAAATTTTTCCTCTCCTCTTTCACTTTCATCAAGAGGCTTAATTCCTCACCACCTTCTGCCATAAGGGTGGTGTTATCTACATATATGAGGTTATTGACATTTCTCCCAGCAATCTTGATTCCCGTCTGTGATTCGTCCACCCCAGCATTTCACATGTACTCTGCATATACGTTAAATAAGCAGGATGACAATATACAGCCCTGACATACTCCTTTCCCAATTTGGAACCAGTCTGTTGTTTCATGTCCAGTTCTAACTGTTGCTTCTTGACCTACATACAGGTTTCTCAGGAGGCAGGTAAGATGGTCTGGAATTCCCATCTCTTAAAGAATTTTCCACAGTTTGTTGAGATTCACACAGTCAAAGGCTTTAGTGTTGTCAGTGAAGCAGAAGATGTTTTTCTGGAATTCCCTTGCTGTTTGTATGATGGCTTAATGCAATAAAATTTTATTTTATTCCATTGATAGAACAGCGGGGCAGAGATAGGAGGGAGGACTGGCAGATGTATTCTTTTATTCATTCAGGAACCCAGCTGACAGGCTCTGGCATTTCAACACATGGTTTTTAAAGAGAACTTCTCTTGTATAATAGTTCCTTGCTGGTTATCCATTTTAAATATAGCAGTGTATACATGTCAATTCCACACTCCCTAACTATCCCTCCCCCAACATACCCTGTATGGCACAGGGAACTCTACTCAACATTATGTAACAACCTAAATGGGGAAATAATTTGAAAAAGAATACATATATGTATCTGTATAACTGAATCACTTTGCTATGCACCTGAAACTAATACAACATTGCAAATCAACTACACTCCAATATAAAATTAAAAGTTTTTTAAAAGGATAACTTGTCTCTATAAGCAAACAATTAACAAGATAAGAGAAGAAACAACAGATTGTGTGGGAGAAATTTAGCTGTAAGGCTATGTGGCTACACCAAAGGACAAAGGAGTTTGAGTAATGTAGTCTGAATATGTGCCCAGCAGCAAAAGAAAATAGATTGATTGAACAGCTAAATATCTCTGCCATAGGTGCTATAGAAAGTAATTAACTAATCCTCTAATGCTCAGGCTTCTTTTTTAGCCGAAAATGGAGAAGCTCTATACAGTCAAAAAAAACAAGATCAGAAGGTGACTGTGGCTTAGATCAGTTCATTTCAGTTGCTCACTCATGTCCAACTCTTTGCAACCCCATGAACCACATCACACCAGGCCTCCCTGTCCATCACCAACTCCCAGAGTCCACCCAAACCCATGTCCATCGAGTCAGTGATGTCATCCAACCATCTCATCCTCTGTCGCCCCCTTCTCCTACTGCCCTCAATCTTTCCCAACATAAAGGACTTCTCCAATGAGTGAGCTCTTTTCATCAGGTAGCCAAAGTATTGGAGTTTCAGCTTCAACATCAGTCCTTCCAAAGAATACCCAGGACTGATCTACTTTAGGATGGACTTGTTGGATCTCCTTGCAGTTCAAGGGACTCTCAAGAGTCTTCTCCAACACCATAGTTCAAAAGCATCAATTCTTCAGCACTCAGCTTTCTTTATAGTCTAACCCTCACATTCATACATGACCACTGGAAAAACCATAGCCTTGACTTAGATCATGAACTCCTTATCACAAAATTCAGACTTAAATTGAAAAAAGTAGGGAAAACCACTAGACCATTCAGGTATGTCCTAAATCAAATCCTTTATGATTATACAGTGGAAGTGACAAATATATTTAAGGAATTAGATCTGATGGACAGACTGCCTGAAGAACTGTGGACAGAGGTGGACATTGTACAGAAGGCAGTGATCAAAACCATCCCCAAGAAAAAAAAATGCAAAAATGTAAAATGGTTGTCTGAGGAAGCCTTACAAATAGCTGAGAAAAAGCCTTCCTAAGGGATCAATGCAAAGAAATGGAGGAAAACAACATGGGAAAGCCTAGAGATCTCTTCAAGAAAATTAGAGATGCCAAGGAACATTTCATGCAAAGATGGGCACAATAAAGGACAGAAATGGTATGGACGATTATCTTCTTCTCCACCGTTCTCATGTGTCTTCTTGATATGTTTTGACTAGAATTACTGGGTCTATTGGTACTACCGGACTAGTGAGTGGATCTCAGTCTGTAGGACCTCACACTTCAGTTCACCCGGAATCCTTAGTAGTGATACTTGTTTCCATCACTTCCACTAGGAATACCAGCTATTTCAAGTCCTAAAAGATGATGCTGTGAAAGTGCTGCACTCAATATGCCAGAAAGTTTGGAAAACTCAGCAGTGGCCACAGGACTAAAAAAGGTCAGTTTTCATTCCAATACCAAAGAAGNCCTGGAGTGTGAAGTCAAGTGGGCCTTAGGAATCATCACTATGAACAAAGGTAGTGAAGGTGATGGAATACCAGCTATTTCAAGTCCTAAAAGATGATGCTGTGAAAGTGCTGCACTCAATATGCCAGAAAGTTTGGAAAACTCAGCAGTGGCCACAGGACTAAAAAAGGTCAGTTTTCATTCCAATACCAAAGAAGAGCAATGCCAAAGAATGCTCAAACTACTGCACAGTTGCACTCATTTCACATGCTAGCAAGATAATGCTCAAAATCCTTCAAGCTAGGCTTCAACAGTACATAAACGAAGAATTCCCATATGTTCAAGGTGGATTTAGAAAGAGCAGAGAAACCAGAGACCAAATTTCCAAGTCCATTGGATCTAAGAAAAAACAAGGAAATTCCAGAAAAGCATCTTCTTCTGCCTTATTGACAACACTGAAGCCCTTGACTGTGTGGATCACAATAAACTGTACACAATTCTTAAAGAGATGGAAATACCAGACCACCTAACCTGCCTTTTGAGAAACCTGTTTGCAAGTCAAGAAGCAACAGTTAGAACTGGACACAGAACAACAGACTCATTCAAAATTGGGAAAGGAGTACATCAAGGCTGTGTATTGTCACCCTGCTTATTTAACTTATATGCAGAGTACATCATGTGAAATGCCAGGCTCAATAAATCACCAACTGGAATCAAGATTTCCAGGAGAAAATCAGTAACCTCAGATTTGCAGATGATACCACCCTTATGGCACGTCAAGAGGAATTAAAGAGCCTCTTGATGAAAGTGAAAGAGGAGAGTGAAGAAGCGAGCTTAAAATTCATCATTCAAAAAACTAAGATCATACCATCCTGTCTCATCACTTCATGGCAAAAATGGGGAAAAAATGGAAACAGTGACAGACTTTATTTTCTTGGGCTCCAAAATCACTGTGGATGGTGACTGCAGCCATGAAATTAAAAGACACTTGCTCCTTGGAAGAAAAGCTGTTACAAATCTAGACAGCATATTAAAAAGCAGAGAGATTACTTTGCTGATAGAGGTCCGTATAGTCAAAGCTGTGAGAATTGGACTATTAAGAAGGCTGAGCACTGAAGAGCTGATGATTTTGAATGTGATGCTGGAGAAGACTCTTGAGAGTCCCTTGGACAGCAAGGAGTCAACCAGTCAATTCTAAAGGAAGTCAATACTGAATATTCACTGAAAGGACTGATGCTGAAGCTGAAACTCCAATACTTTGGCCACCTCAGGCGAAGAGCCAACCCATTGGAAAAGACCCTGATGCTGGGAAAGATTGAAGGCAGGCAAGAAGAGGACAACAGAGGATGAGATGGTTGGATGACATCATTGACTCAATGGACACGAGTTTAGGCAAACTTTGGGAGATAGTAAAGGACAGGAAAGCTTCGCGTGCTGCAGTCCATGGGGTGACAAAGAGTCAAACACCACTAAGCGACTAAACAGCAACATAATGTCCAGGAAGAGTTTGAAAGGACAGGATACCTCAGTTAAATGTTATAGGAAGTTGTGATTATTAACTTTTTGGGTCAAGTTGACTGAAACAGAGGAGCCTGGATATTTGCTTAAACATTATTCTAGCTATGTCTGTTAGTGTTTCTGGATGAGATTGACATTTGAATCAGACTAATTAAACTATATTGTCTCCCCACTGTGGAAGAGCCACATCCAATCCACTGAAGTTTTGAATAGAACAAAAGGCAAATAGAAGATTATTTCTCTGCCTGATGTTCATGCTAGGACATCAGTTTTCTCCTGCCTTTGGGGCTTCCCTTGTGGATCAGAATCTGCCTGCCATGTAAGAAACCTGGGTTCAATCCCTGGGTCGGAAAGATCCCCTGGAGAAGGGAATGGCAACCTACACTAGTATTCTTGCCTGGAGAATTCCATGACTAGAGGAGGCTGGTAGACCACAGTTCAATTCAGTTCAGTCACTCAGTCATGTCCAACTCTTGGCGACCCCAAGGACTGCAGCATGCCAGGCCTCCCTGTCCATCACTAACTCCTGGAGTTTACTCAAACTCATGTCCATTGAGTCAGTGATGCGATCCAACTATCTCATCCTCTGTCATCCCCTTCTCCTCCCACCTTCAATCTTTCCCAGCATCAGGGTCTTTTCAAATGAGTCAGCTCTTCACATCAGGTGGTGAAAGTATTGAAGTTTCAGCTTCAACATCAGTCCTTCCAGTGAATATTCAGGACTGATTTCTTTTAGAATGAACTGGTTTGATCTCCTTGCAATCCAAGGGACTCTCAAGAGTCTTCTCCAACACCAGAGTTCAAAAGCATCAATTCTTCAACACTCAGCTTTCTTTATAGTCCAACTCTCACATCCATACCTGACTACTGGGAAAAAAAAAAAAAACTGTAGCCTTGACTAGACGAAACTTTGTTGGCAAAGTAATGTCTCTGCTTTTTAATATGCTGTCTAGGTTGGTCATAACTTTCCTTCCAAGGAAAGTTCATGATATCCCAAAAAGTCAGACACAACTGACCGACTAACACTTTCATATTTTTGGACCCCAACTGGAACTTACACCACTAGTTTCTCTGGTTGTCAAGTCTTCAGACTCAGCCTAGAACTATACCACCAGCTCTCCTGGGTCTTCAGCTTGCCAGCTGCAGTTTCAGGGGCTTCTCTGCCTCCTTGATCACATGAGCCAATTTCTCATAATAAATCTCTTTATATGTATACTTTCTTTAGTTCTCTTTCTCTGGAGAACCAGACTAATATAAAGGGTGGAAATTTGCCATGGGATTAAGAAGGAATAATAGCATCCCAGGCATACCAAACAACATACAGAGGAGAACAAGGAATTTGGGAAGATTCAAGTACTAAAGTAGATTTATTTTGACAGGATCCAAGGTGTTGCCATTTCCTTTTCGAGTGGATCTTCCCAACCTAGGGATTGAACCCGTGTCTCCTACATTGACAGGCAGATTCTTTACCACTGAGCCACCAGGGAAGCTCAGAGGCTAGAGGATTATCAACAAAAGTATAAACTTAAACAAGGGGTTTTATGATACTATTAATATGTTGGCAACTGCAAAAAAGATGTTTTATAAGAGCAAAAGAATTTTCTGAAAAATATTGGTAAATGCCAACAGAACTCCAGGACATTTAATAAGGAAGAATGAAGCAGTTAATCAAATGTGCATAGTCTGGAAGTCAGGCAGATTTGAGTTTAACGCTACCTGGTAAATTTGTTATAAGGATTAGATAGTTTGTACATAAAGCTGCCTGCACAATGGTATGACAAAGTAGTATGTGTTCAAAGGGAAAAATAGCTCTTTTCTTTCTTCTCTGAGCAACAGAATAAATAAAAAAGCATTATTTTATCTGAGAACCAGAGGAAGAAAAAGTGAATTGGTTAAAGCTTTGGAGCTTGAAAACTACTTAACATTGCTAATAACCTTTGTAAACAATTGTACCCTGTGAAAGTAAGAGCCAAGAAATTTTAAATTTGCCACCTATAAACTTAAATTCTGAGTACTGCAAACCTGAGTGCTATCTGATGTATCTTAATGGGTTTAAGAAATGTGCAGCAAAATATTTTTAAAAGGTAATAATACTGAGCCCTTATATTAATGTTGAGAAACATTGACAATTTGTGATAAATCCAAAAGAAAAATGAAGAAGAAAAATCTTTTGTATTAAAATTGTTTGACTCTACATGAATCTGCTTTCTAAGTATTTTTTATATCATATTCACTTTTTAATGAAATGTTTAAGAAAAGTCTGATCTTCATAATTAGATATATAATATTCATGTCTTATGAATTTTTCAAGGAAACAATTTATTCTAAGGCAAACAGTATGTTTAAAAAAATTAATTTAAGGCATGACAGGCTGAAAGCATGAGCAAAAATTCCATACAATGAAAATTGAAACAAAGACAAATTTTATTTGATAATTCAAAATCCAAATAAGTAAGTACCATTTGTTTTAAAAAAACTTTTTTAAATAAAAACTAAATCAAAGTTTTTTATTTTTTTTTTTTGTATTTATTTATTTTTTTACACGAACTCCCAAACAGGGAGTTTTCTGGTATAATGAAGAAGCTAATTTACATTTGTATTATCATCACGTCACATCATTGTTTACTTTTACTGTGCTTATTTTATTTTTTATAAGTTAAATCATTATATTTTATTTTTTTAATATTAATTTATTTATTTTAATTGGAGGTTAATTACTTTACAATATTGTATTGGTTTTGCCATACATCATAAAAAAAAAAAAAAAAAAGACCAAAAATGCCTTCTCTTGTTGTCGGCTCATCATGATGGGAATCGTCTGATCTGGCTTCTCCTGCTGTGATCAACTCATCTTTGTTTATTTCCGACCCGCAGCCTTCCACAAAGGATCTGTGAGCGCCGTCAGCTTCTGTGTGTTTGTGCTGGAAGGACTGAACCCTGCAGGATGGCTTTTGAGTCAACTGCGCCCCATCTAGGATGTCAATGTCTAGAGTAAACCCACATCTACTCGATTTTCGCAAGTTCATTCTTGTGGAAGCTGGAGTCACCACCCGAGAACTCTCTCAGGAAAAATGATCTGGTGTGTGGGGAGTAGGCAAGTCCATCAGGATATCCAGTGTTTCCTACCACGTCCGCCTCCGGGGCAGAGAACCCCAGCCAACCTGGCGCCCCTCATCAAAGGTCCCGCATTGTGGGGAAATCATCTAGGAAGATGTTACCGTTCTCGGCATTTCACATTCGCTCTAATTAACTACTCAGTTCAGCGATTGAGGCACTAACCAACTAGCGTACTAACAGGGAGGCTCAGTGGAGGAGTCTTTACTGCTAGAAGGAAATACGGCTGACATGGAATTCTGATGGAGTTGATGGTGGAGACCTCTGACTGTTTTTCCTTTCACAGAGGGCGGCTGCCAAGATTATAGCAAGGAGCAGACACACTGCTGCAGTGTTTACAAAGTGGGAGATCCAAGAGTGACCCACGATGGCAACACCTGACAGCTTTCACCGTCTTCTCTGATTTTCACCACTGCTGCTGCTGAGCTGCTTCAGTCGTGTCCGACTCTGCAACCCCACAGACGGCAGCCCACCAGGCTCCCCCGTCCCTGGGATTCTCCACGCAAGAACACTGGAGTGGGCTGCCGTTTCCTTCTCCAATGTGTGAAAGTGGAAAGGGAAAGTGAAGTCGCTCAGTTGTGTCTGACTCTTTGCGACCCCACGGACTGCAGCCTACCAGGCTCCTCCAGCCATGGGATTTTCCAGGCAAGAGAAGTGCAGTGGGGTGCCATTGCCTGCCCCGAATTTCCCTACTAACCATTTCCAAATCACACAAAATCCCATAAGAAAGGCCCCATAGTGGCAGGTTCCTGGCCATCATTATGTTTCCTGGCAGTCACGTGTCCTCCATTGCATGTAACATGGAGCAACCAGTGTGTTAACTGTGCCCAGAGGAAAGGTGAGAGCATCATGGTGAAAAGACGCTTAAATAGCAAAAGAAACAAACTGCCCGAAACTCAGCATCACCCGATGGGCACAGGCGAACCTGAGCCCCCATGCAGCTGCAGCTGCTGCTTTTCTGTAAAAATGTGTGTGTAGGGAAGAAAAGTTGTACAATGCTCCTGCAGAATTCTTCATTTCCTCTCCACGTGTCTTCCAATATATCAACTAATTAAAAAGACTTTCTTCCTAAGATGAAAGGACACTGATCAATTACAGCAACATCTGTTTTCTTGCGGGCAGGAGGAGAAGGGGACGACAGAGGATGAGACGGTTGGATGGCATCACCGACTTGATGGACATGAGTTTGAGTGAACTCCGGGAGTTGTTGATGGACAAGAAGGCCTGGCGTGCTGCAGTCCATGGGGTCGCAAAGCGTCGGACACGACTGAGTGACTGAACTGAACTGACTAAAGTGAAAATGAAACTGTTCTGTGACTAATTCTGCTGTAAATAATGACATTTAATCAAAGAGTGATGCCTTTTGTGGCATTTTATTAACTGAGATAACTATTGTGTATTAAATCTGCAGAATCGAACATGCAGAACTTCATGACTTTTACAACTCATTGCTGGTTTATCTTTCTTCTGGGCCACCCATGCCCTTCTTACATATTCTGCCTGAAATCATAGGTATAGTCTCTGGGGCATATCTTAAAACATATATATATTTATTTATTTTCTTTTGTTGTGACGCACATGGAGCACAGTGGCTGCAGTGAGTGGGCTTAGTACCTCCTCGGCATGTGGGACTCTGGTTCCTGGTTTCCTGACCAGGGATTGAACCGGCATCCCCTGCACTGGAAGGCGAACTCTCAACCACTGGACCACAAGGGAAGTCCCCTTGGTGTGTGACTTATTCCCATATTAAGGCACAGAGTGCCTTGGGGTGAGAGAGGAACTGATTTTCATTTGTCTTGTTTCCCACTGAGCCAAAGACACAGAGCTTCCTCTTTGCTTACTGTATGATATTTGATGGAAGAATAAAATGATTCACAACTTCAGGTTGTCCTGTGAAAGAACGGAGGAAGACAAGTCTCATCTGACCTCCGCAAACTGGAGTTAATGAGATTTGTAACCACGCTGGAGGCCTCACCTGGGATGGCTTAGTGGGTACAGCTGCGATGGGCAACTCACTGTGATGTTTCCCCTACCGAGTAATATTTCGGTATTCATCCACGATCAACCATACAATGGGTCTAAAAAGACCCAGAGAGAACAACCATGGGATGGAGATGAGAAGGATAAAATAAATTCCCTTCTGAGACCTTTAGAACAAAGCACCAAGAACCCAAGAGGACAAAAAAATAAATTAAAAAAAAATCAAACAAAAAGAAAACAATAACAAAATGCCAAGAAACAAACAAAAACCCCAACAACAACAAGATTTCCGAGTCCTCTCTTGCATAATAAGATTGGGTAAATCCAGACTGGTCCTGCATTTTTAAAGAAACATCTTTGCTCTACCACCTCTGAATTTGATGATCCATATAAAAGTCAGGGTCTTTACATGGAATCTGAGAAATATCAAGGAAGCCATTCTGCCTGCCCCACTCCTAGATTTAAAAGCTGCTCCACACACCTCAAAGACTCGCTTTCTGCCTGGTGGAAAGAGCTTGAGGCAGAGAATCAAGAGACAGTTCTGTCACCTACCAGCAACCTGACCCTGGACAAGAAAGCCACTTAACCTCTCTCTACTTCTGCCTTTTCACTGGGGAAACAGGGAAATTAACACCCGATGCAAACGTGCATGAATGTTACAAAACTAACGAGAACTACCCGATTCGGGACCACGGAACCGGGACTGCAGAGATGACTGGCACAGTTTCAGCCATGATAACCTCTCTCCTGGACCCTGGATAAGAAGAATACCCAGAACGGATGGCAATTCAAAGGCAACGGCAAAAGATGGCGAGTCATTGATGATCTGCAAAATCCCCACTGCTCACGGCATTTCCAGGCACACGCCCTTCAACTTGACTCTGGCCATGAGCCCAGGGCTCCTGGGGCTCGCATCCTTCCAGAACCTAGGTTCTGCTATGGTGGCCCAACCAGTGCTGGACTTGCCATAGGGGGACCTGGAACCTTGACTCTCAGGGCGGCCCCGGCTCTGACAAAGTTTTCCGTTTAATATCTCAAGCAAAATCTGCTTTCTTGAAGGTTCCACCCACTAGTCCCAGTGAACTCCGTCAGGGCCTCCCAGGACGCACTGGGGCTGTCTTTCCGTGGCTTGAACACAGGACGCCCTCATGCCCCTCGCGCGGGCTCAGTACCCTCTTTCCCCACATCTGAGTTTACATTTCTTTTTTTTAAAAAAACTTAACTTTATATCGGGGTACAGCCAATTCACAGCGTGGACAGCAGAGCAGCTCAGCCCTATACCATACATACACACGCATCCATTCTCCCCAAGCTCCTCTCCCATCCAGGACGCCACACAGCATGAAGCAGCTAGGTCCCCAGCAGTCATCCGTCTTAAATGAAGCAGTGTGTACAAGTCCATCCCAAACTCCCTAATTATGAATTCACTTTGGTTGGTCTGTAATCACTGTAGAGTTTAGCCCCCAGATCTGAACCTACCCATTTTGTTAAATATAACTAATAATTCTGAGCAAGTCAAATTCAATTTAAAATCGAGACTATCACTGATATTTTAATCCCATTGTTCCCAATGGTCTATTAAATAAGAATACAAGTAGTATTCATGATGCAGAAGATTTTTTTTCTTTTTTAAAGCTAAATGCCACCTTCACATGTTTCATGGGAAGCCTGGAGGCTGCTGGTTTCTGAGAAGCTTACCCTCAAAGTTATACTCAGCAGTGAAATGCCCCATTGCTGACATTCTTCGCGAATGGTCTAGTTTTCCCAGGTAAAGACATCACAAAGGTGTTTTTATCATTACAAATGGGGCCACGGAACTGGAAAACGCTCACGTATTTTTAGAGCGCACGTGTATGGGAAGAACAGACCTCCACCTGCAGGAGCCTCCAGGTAGGCGGGGGTGGGGCCTGATGCCCGATGATGCAGAGGGCGTGGGGGACACACACCAGGTCCCCCCAAAGTCAGCACCACGGCGGTCAGCCCTCACCTGCCCAAAGACACAGCTCAGCTCTCAGTGCTGGGGACACCTAGGCACACACCCGCCTTTCCAGGGCACTTCTGCCTTAGATGACATGTAATGCCACCCACACTAGCTCATACCTCACAGTTCCTCCACACTCAGCCCCCTGCCAACCCTGGAGGGGGCTGGACTACTCTATGATATTGACTGTTTCTATGGGCTTCCCAGGTGGTGCAGTGGGAAAGAATCCACCTGCAGAGGCCAGAGATGCAAGTTCAATCCCTGAGTCAGCCAGGAGGAGGGCACGGCAACCCACTCAAGTACCCTTGACAGGAGAATTCCACGGAGCCTGGCAGGCTGCAGTCCGGGGGGCTCACAGAGTCGGATACCCCCAAGCAACTGAACACGTATGAGGGCTGGGTCATATTTGAATCCAGTGAGCTCGCTGCAACTCAGAATATTCAGGAAGGAACTCTTCGGTCACAGCTGCTACTCCCATCATTTACGAGATTCAATCCATTCATTTTAAATTGTAAACACAGGAAGATGACCACCGCTCTGGTTAATTTAGGTTACACCATTTTCAACTATGCTGTGTAGACCTGTTCTTCTGCAGGAAAAAACCTCTGTAACTGAGTCTGATTAGGGCCAGGGCAGCGAGGAAGTCACGGAAGGAAGATCGTTACGGCACCAAGGGCCCCCACGTGGACAGAGAGTTTCTGGAATTTCAGGCAACGTAAATATTTGATGAAGGCACACTTTTAGTCTTTACTTTCTGAACAAAGACACCGCAAAGGTAAGAAATGCCCAGCGACAGAAACTTGGTGCTCAGCTGAGAGCCTCGGCAGGGAGTGGGGCTCCCTTACGGGCTTGGCAGGGGACGGTTCAGACGTGCACACGTGGAGCTCCGACCCCTCCCTCGGCAGGGCTCAGGCCAGGCCCTTGGGGGGCCACGGGGGACAGAGGCTCCCGGTCTACTGCACTATGTTAGATCAGGGGCCAGATGTGCGCAGGGGTGTGTGAGGGGCACGAGGAAAGGCATGCGCGCCCATGGCTTCTGCTAGCTCGTCCCCGCCTGCCCTCCACCGCCCTTGGAGGCAGTCTTGGGTGGCGGCGTCAGTAGCTCTGACATCTTTGGTGTCTCACTGGGTTTGGTCAAGGAGGTGGCTGCAGGGGACCAGAGGCAACGGGGACAGGGCGGCCAGGGGCTTCTCCGGGGCTCCTCACCCTCTGGGTCACCAGGTGGCAAGTGTCCTTCTGCTGAAGGACACATCCCCGGATGGAGGTCTTCCCCAGACGCCTCCCTCTGGGTCTTATAACCAGCTCCTCCTTTCCCTGTTACACCCATGGGGGCCCACACCACCCCTATAGCTCTTCCCACACCCTGCCCACACATCTACAGACAATCCCTGTGGAAAATTCCCATCAATGACCCAGCTAGGGGGCCATGTTTTCTCCGGAACCCGGAGTGAAATAGCTGACTCAGTGGAGTTGAAATTTCCTTATTCTTTATAGAGATTTGAGTCTAGTCATCTGATCCAACGGGGCATCTCAAAAACTACACGATTCATCCACTTTATGGACATCATCTAGAGAACTTTTAACTATCTGCAGTTGCAACTGTTCAGCATGAGGTCAAGCCAAAGAAAATATACTGGCAATAACAAGTCACAATGCTTTGCAGGAAAGAGAAATAGAAATATTTTTAATAATTAAAATTAAACAATCCTCTAAAAATATACAACTAGCTTTCATTTTAAGAAGGCTTAGCTTTGATGGTTCCCACAATACACTTTGATTAAGTTATTAAGAAAAATTTTAAAACTGTGCATCATTGTGAAGCTAAAATTATTTCAACTGAATGATGCATTCTGACTTCAAAGATGTTAAAATGTGAAAAAAAAAAAAAGAAAGAATAATATGTCTTGGATATAGCCTGTCTCCCCAAAATGACTCATTTATAGTTGGGAAGGTAACTTTTCTGAGGGAAAAATGATCGGTTTTCTTTTTACAGAGAACTTGTCTTATTTTCTAGTGGAAAGATGTCACGGATATGGCATCATAGGGATGGTCCTCTTAACTACAAAGCGAGGCACGGTGTCCTTTCTAGTCATTAGCACTGAACTTCTGAACACACATCCACCGACACCCATCAAACATGCCTGAGATGCTGTTGTGATTTCTAATTTGGGTGCTTCTGAATCTGTCCTTCTGTTTGCATCACCATCTCAGCAGGAAGGCTGTTAATGAAAGGGTCCATGGTTGGCTTGGGGCTGAGGATTTGACTCAACCTCGTCACCGGCTATTGCGCAGAGCCCACAGCGCCACTCCAGCAACGCAGGAGGTGGAGACGGAAGCATTTCAGGCGTCCGACAAGCCCACTGTCACTTCCCGAACTTTCTGCGAACCCACCGGATGACGAAGATGCTGATTTGCACCGGCAGCCCAATTAAACGTACAACCACTACTAATCTACTTTCAGGCTGAATCTTTTCCACACAGTGTTCACTATGCCAGGAGATGGGTGGAATGATTAGAAGAGACGGAATGTGTGTAAGAAGTGATAGGTGGACTTGATAATCAGCTTCTACCAAGGGGTACCTTTTTAAAAAAAGTCATTAGTTGGAAACACATGAGAAACACAGTAAGACGTTTATCTGTGAAATGGGCCTGAGACCTTCCCCTGAGGCAAATCTTACTCTTTCCCTGGGCCCGTGGGGCACCTGCTCCCCACCTGGCTGGTGGCCACGCTTCTTCTTGACTTTACCCCAGTCCTCTTGTAGGGGGTGGGGTGTGTGGCCACCCATTTGTGGCTGGGGGCTTTCTGCTGAAGTTTTTGGAAGGCATTGCATCAATGTTCAGCATCTGTGGGCGATTTATTTTCCAGTGGGAAGGCCAGCAGTGTCTGAGTGGGTGCTTTGATCCACAATCATTATTTTTCACCACTGCTGATGTAACAGAATCATCCTCATTTATCATAACAGGAGAAAATCGGGTTTTATGGGCTAAACTTGTTAGCAGGAAGCTGTGGGAGGCAAAATGGTAAGACAGGCACTGAAAAAGGGCTTCTAGACTCTTTCCTGGCACTGTGAGAGCCCCAGCAAGCTCCCTGACACTCCGAACCTCGGTCTCCTCATTATAAATGAAAATGCCATGAACTCACAGAATTACGGTAAATGACACAGTGCTTGTACTGTAAACTCTGCTCCTGCCTTGCTAACAAATGCGTCATGGGCTTATCTCATTTAAGCTTATCTTCAGATATTAGGAAGGAACAGGCACTTTCTTTCACACTCAGACTTGCAGTTTGAACAGTCAAAACAGTATTTCCAAAAAAGTGCAGCAGAGATAGAGAAAGAAAAGGATGTAAGTTAAAAAGGTTGTTTCCGGCACACATGGAATCCTTGTTGAAACCAGATTCATTTACTCTCACTGGTCTCACCAATCATTATTCATGTTACACAGCAATGTTCTCACATTTGAACTTTCCTTGGAAGGATCTCTTTACTTGTTTATTACAGTGTATTAATCTCACCTCCAACCATGCCTGTGTGCCTGTGTGTGCATGTCCATCTCCACTCGCACACCAAGGAATAAAAAAAAAACGTAACTCCATCAGAAGGAGCCACTTCTGAAAGATCACGTGGGCCCAGCCCTGAGCAAAAAACCTGACTTCAACAAGTCAGAGGAGAATCAAGACAGACGGTGCCCACGGAAATACTAATGCAGCTCACAAAACAGCAAGAGTGATGGGCATTAATAGAGGGGCGGTTATCATCAGAAGAAGCTGAGAGCCAGGATCGGAGTGGCTGTCTTAACTCGAGGTGAGTCTAGCTGGGATCAGGGGAGACTCCTACATCAGGAGGCTGGTCTTTTTTGGAGGAAGACAACGGGGCACAGCTTGGCTGGAGCAGACACCCGAACCCAGCTTGCCGAGGTCGGGCAAGACCAAACCACCTGCCCGGGTGAATTGGGGGGCTGGGCCACCAGCGTCACCATGGACCCAGCGGCAGCTGTCAGGAGGTAAGACAGCTGATGTGGTTGGGCAGTCTGGAGGATCAGTGGGTAGAGGGCCCCCAGCACCACCTTGTAAACAGAAAGCACACGCAGTGACCTGCGTCCCCGAGCGTTTGTGGTTCGGAGGGTAAACGACGATGCAACAAATGAGAGGAGTGAGAATCACTTCTCAGGAGCGTGAGCTCTGCCCCCAGGAATCTCCGGAAGGTGGGGGGGCTTACCGTCAGCGGTCCCAGAGAGGCCGTCGGCTCTGAAGTTGCTCGAGCTCTTCTTCCTCCGATGCCTCTTTCTGTTGGCGTGAGGGGAGGGGGGCGGGTCGAGCTTGGGGCTGGCGGTGCTGGAAATGCTGGGGCTCGAGCACAGTGGGTCACCCAGCCCCGTGTCTGCCGCCGGACCGGAAAAGGAAAAGAGCGCAGAGGTCAGCACGGAGAAACCAGACCCTGCCAAGGACCACGGCAACGTTCCTCCAGTTACCAAGCCCCGGAAGCAGTCTCCGAACCGGGGACTGAGAGGTCAGGGCGCCCCGTGCCTGAGCACGCCACCTGCCATTCCAAAGCAGGAGCCCCTTTCGGCATCTTCTTTTTGCTCAGGAGAATTGAAAGTCCTTCTTTTTTTTTTTTTTTAAAGACCAGCGCTTCTCCAACTTCATTACTTAAAATTTTTTTTTAATTGGAGTAGAGTTGATTTGAAATGTTGCTTTAGTTCCAGGAGTACAGGAAAGTGCGTCAGTGACACATATACATATGCCCACTCTTTTTTTTAAGATTCTTTTCCCACACAGGTCATGACAGTCTGTTGAGTAGAGTTTCCTGTGTGACACGGTGGGTTCATCTTAGGTACTACTTTATATATAGTCATGCGTATATGTCAGCCCCAATCCGTTCTCCTTCCCCCCCGGTTGCCATAAGTTTGTTTTCTACATCTGAGATTCCATTTCTATCTTGTAGGTAAGTTTGGTTGAACCACCCCCCCCCTTTTTTTAAGATCCCACATATGAGTGATCTATCACATTTGTCTTTATCTGGTTTATAAAGTTCTCTGTATTGCATGTTTGGAGTTCTGGAAAAGGGAAATGGGGAGGGGAGGTTTTTACTTGTTTATTTTTCTCTTCTCACAAATAATTTGATCTATTAGGGATGAAAGACATGCTCAGCAATACACAGCACAGTGTCGTCTTAAATGGGGCTGAGCTGTGTGTGCGCCCACACACAAGATACAGGTATGTCTGATTCTGTCTCCTTCCCTCGATACTTTGTAGGACCAAACGTCAGTTGATTACTTGTGAGACGCTGTCTCACCAATGTCCAGCAACAGTGCTTAGAAGTCCACAGTAGGCCCGGCAATTTTAGATTCACTGAACCTACGTAACAAAATGTTAAAACCAGTGTACTGGAAGTGAAATTCTCAACTAACAATGACTAACTTTTACTTTATCGGAGAGAAGAACACAACTCCCTTAAAAGACCTGAAATGAACATGCAATTCAGCAGAATAAACAAGTTCACTGAGAAAGGGATGAAGGAACACCATTCAGATAACTCCAAGCTCCTAAGAATTCATCATTTCATGACACAGCATCTTTGTTAATTAAAAAGACAGAACCTTCTGTGCACTGAATATTCATTCATCCAACGAATGTTCTTTTGAGCACTTACTGTTCTTTTAAGTCACTTTTCTAGAGGTCTGGGATGCACTGCTGAGAATAACAAAGGTCCCTGTCTGAGTGGCACTGAGACAGTTGCGGGGTCACAGCCCAGACTTCATCACAAGGTGGTGAAAGGGGAAAGGAGCCCATGGAGAGTGGACATTACAG
>SJYX01007417.1:41994-67897 GCA_006410675.1 Oreotragus oreotragus
CCTGTGCCCCAGGGCCCGGAGCCACAGCCGCCGAGGCCCGCGGGCCGTAACCGACGAGCCTGTGCCCCAGGGCCCGGAGCCACAGCCGCCGAGGCCCGCGGGCCGTAACCGACGAGCCTGTGCCCCAGGGCCCGGAGCCACAGCCGCCGAGGCCCGCGGGCCGTAACCGACGAGCCTGTGCCCCAGGGCCCGGAGCCACAGCCGCCGAGGCCCGCGGGCCGTAACCGACGAGCCTGTGCCCCAGGGCCCGGAGCCACAGCCGCCGAGGCCCGCGGGCCGTAACCGACGAGCCTGTGCCCCAGGGCCCGGAGCCACAGCCGCCGAGGCCCGCGGGCCGTAACCGACGAGCCTGTGCCCCAGGGCCCGGAGCCACAGCCGCCGAGGCCCGCGGGCCGTAACCGACGAGCCTGTGCCCCAGGGCCCGGAGCCACAGCCGCCGAGGCCCGCGGGCCGTAACCGACGAGCCTGTGCCCCAGGGCCCGGAGCCACAGCCGCCGAGGCCCGCGGGCCGTAACCGACGAGCCTGTGCCCCAGGGCCCGGAGCCACAGCCGCCGAGGCCCGCGGGCCGTAACCGACGAGCCTGTGCCCCAGGGCCCGGAGCCACAGCCGCCGAGGCCCGCGGGCCGTAACCGACGAGCCTGTGCCCCAGGGCCCGGAGCCACAGCCGCCGAGGCCCGCGGGCCGTAACCGACGAGCCTGTGCCCCAGGGCCCGGAGCCACAGCCGCCGAGGCCCGCGGGCCGTAACCGACGAGCCTGTGCCCCAGGGCCCGGAGCCACAGCCGCCGAGGCCCGCGGGCCGTAACCGACGAGCCTGTGCCCCAGGGCCCGGAGCCACAGCCGCCGAGGCCCGCGGGCCGTAACCGACGAGCCTGTGCCCCAGGGCCCGGAGCCACAGCCGCCGAGGCCCGCGGGCCGTAACCGACGAGCCTGTGCCCCAGGGCCCGGAGCCACAGCCGCCGAGGCCCGCGGGCCGTAACCGACGAGCCTGTGCCCCAGGGCCCGGAGCCACAGCCGCCGAGGCCCGCGGGCCGTAACCGACGAGCCTGTGCCCCAGGGCCCGGAGCCACAGCCGCCGAGGCCCGCGGGCCGTAACCGACGAGCCTGTGCCCCAGGGCCCGGAGCCACAGCCGCCGAGGCCCGCGGGCCGTAACCGACGAGCCTGTGCCCCAGGGCCCGGAGCCACAGCCGCCGAGGCCCGCGGGCCGTAACCGACGAGCCTGTGCCCCAGGGCCCGGAGCCACAGCCGCCGAGGCCCGCGGGCCGTAACCGACGAGCCTGTGCCCCAGGGCCCGGAGCCACAGCCGCCGAGGCCCGCGGGCCGTAACCGACGAGCCTGTGCCCCAGGGCCCGGAGCCACAGCCGCCGAGGCCCGCGGGCCGTAACCGACGAGCCTGTGCCCCAGGGCCCGGAGCCACAGCCGCCGAGGCCCGCGGGCCGTAACCGACGAGCCTGTGCCCCAGGGCCCGGAGCCACAGCCGCCGAGGCCCGCGGGCCGTAACCGACGAGCCTGTGCCCCAGGGCCCGGAGCCACAGCCGCCGAGGCCCGCGGGCCGTAACCGACGAGCCTGTGCCCCAGGGCCCGGAGCCACAGCCGCCGAGGCCCGCGGGCCGTAACCGACGAGCCTGTGCCCCAGGGCCCGGAGCCACAGCCGCCGAGGCCCGCGGGCCGTAACCGACGAGCCTGTGCCCCAGGGCCCGGAGCCACAGCCGCCGAGGCCCGCGGGCCGTAACCGACGAGCCTGTGCCCCAGGGCCCGGAGCCACAGCCGCCGAGGCCCGCGGGCCGTAACCGACGAGCCTGTGCCCCAGGGCCCGGAGCCACAGCCGCCGAGGCCCGCGGGCCGCGCGCTTGTGCTTCACAACAGAAGCACTGCAGTGAGCAGCCTAAGTGTGGCAACTAGAGCCGAGTCCCTGCTCGCCACAACTAGAGAAAAGCCTCTGCAACAACGAAGACCCAGCACAGCCAAAAATAATAAGCAAACAACATTTTTATAAAGAGATACTGCAAATCTGAATTTAAAATACTTTTATTTGCTGAACTCCTGGAACATTTTAGCATGTATTAAGAAATATTTAAAAAAAACACAAAAACTTAGTATATTTTAAGCTCTACACCCAGCTCCAGGAATGCCCTAGGAAGCAACTTCCTGACGTCCTAAGACCAGCAGCGCCTTTCCCATCCCTGCACGGTCAGGAGGGTCAACCTTCTTCCCATCCCCTGTGGAGCCAAGGCCTCTGGGAGCCTGTCCTGGGAGGGGTGAAAGAGTCAACCCACAGCTCCTTCCCGCAGGAGAACCTGCCTCCAGGAGACTGGGACTCTAGGCTGACTCTTTATCCACATGGCCATTTCTTCTTCATTTTCTCTCCAACTTGCCGCCTGCTCTCCACCAAAGGCACACTCACCGTGGGCCTGGCTCCTCCCCTATAGACCCCCCTCCCCTCCAGGTCCAGGGAGCATGGCTAACTGCAGGAGGGGTCCTCTCTTGCTAGCTTTTCAGCTTTTCAATGGTCCCAGTCTTCTACAATACAAATCTTTTAAAAATAGCATTTCTAATGCACATATGTTTTGAAAATACTAGATCCCACTGTAAATAAAATACCCCACTGTACTTAAGACTGTACATAGACATCAAAGGGAAAAAAAAGGTTAGTCTAGTTAATGCTGTTGTGTAGTCGCTAAGTCGTGTCCGACTCTCTGCAACCCCATGGCCTGAAGCCCACCAGGCTCCTGTGTCCGTGGGATTTCCCAGGCAAGAACACTGGAGTGAGTTGCCATTTCCTCCTCTAGGGGATCTTCCTGACCTGGGGATTGAGCCCTCATCTCTTGAACTGGCAGGTGGATTCTTTACCACTAAGCCACCAGGGAAGCGCCCAGTCTAGTTAATACTTGTGCACAATTTCAGACAGTTCGGAAGCTGCCTGATACTGCTGAGGTGTCCAGGGACCCCAGGGTCACTAGCTGATCCTAAAGCAATCCTTTTACATGTTAGTCAGTGCTCAAGCCTTACAATGAATATATCTGTCATTTGAAATATTTTCTGCCCAGGTTTCAAAAATCTTCATGCTCTGACCGTACCCTCTCTGACTGTGAAGTGTTGAGAACATACCGTGTGCCAGGCTGGGTGACAGGCCATGGGGAACCTGGTCCCAGTGAGCATTCCCGCCCTCTAGTCATGGAGGCGGATGGGATGTGCAGGCCAAGACCGCTGCCCTCTGCTGCAGCAGGACTGCTGTTTTTTATTACTTCCCTCTGTCCCTTGGCACCACGTTCGAAAGCATCAATTCTTTGGCCCTCAGCCTTCTTTTCGGTCCAATTCTCACATCCATACATGTCTGGACTAGAGGGTGAAAACCCCTGTCCCCACGGAGTTGACTTCTAATGACTGAGAGGATGCCTGTCTGGCCTTTGGCTTGATACCTCCAGGAAAGACTGTATCTCCTGGGGAAGAGGAGTTTGAAGAGGGGGAATCAGATCTATGGCAGAAACACCAACATTCCCTGGAGAAGGAAATGGCAACCACTCCAGTACTCTTGCCTAGAAAACTCCATGGATGGAGGAGCCTGGTGGGCTACAGTCCCTAGGGTCACAAAGAGGCGGACACGACCGAGCGTCTTCACTCACTTTGAATCCTATGTAAACAGAAGTGCCACCTACACGCAGGGAGAGGTAAGGTGGAGAACCATCCACACGTCCGCAGTCACCGAGGCAAGGTGGCTCCGTGGCCTCCCTTGAGGAACACGAACGTGGCTCCAGGAGGAGCCGCCAGGACCCAGAGCGTGAGTGACAGAGACAAAGGAACCACGAGCCAGGGAAAGGGCCCGGAGCGGGTTTGGCGTGGGGAGGGCGAAGGGCAGAACGGAAAAACATGGGTCCTGATCTGGGCCCCCGCAGGAAGGGAGGGAGGGGGGAGGTGAGCTTTCAGAATAACTCAGGGCTGTCAGCTAGCAACAGAAACAATGATCACAATGACGAAACCAGAAAGAAGGACCAGCTGTTTGTGAGCCCCAGGAATCCCATCTCAGACAAGGAGGGGCAAGGATAAAGGAAGTGATGTGTACCCGTTGCTCGGAAACCGAGAAGCATTTCCCATCTACCGTCTGGCTTGCTGCTCACAGGGCCAAGGCCCAGCCACGAGCACCACTGCCGAAGTCTAGAGACCGCAGGCAACGCTGGAGCCTCGTCTCTTCTCCCTGCCCGGGTCGGTGCTTCAATGCTGGCCCAAGCCCTGCACACGTGACCCCAAGTCTCTCGCTGGAGGAAGGACAGATAACCACGATGTGGCCAGGCGCCCACAGGGGGTGGGCTAAGCGGAAGTCGGGCACAGAGGTCCCCGGGAAAACCAGGCGCTCCAGGCTGGGGTCCGTGGGGGCAGGCACAGCTCCGCGGTGGACAGCTGGGCAAAGCCAGGCAGCACCCCAGGAACGATGGGTCCTGCCAGGAACTGTGTGTCAGGGCTAGGCGGGCTGACTGCAGCAGCAGGAGCACCCACCACGCGAGGGGCCCGCGTCTGTGGCCCCAAGGACGGGGTTGGGGTGGCGAGCTGTGACAGAGGCCGAGCAGGGGCAGGCTCCCTCGTGGTCAGGGAGGCCTGATGCAGAGAGGGTCCCCGGCAGCCCTGACCGTTCTCCAGGCTGGGTGCCACGTCAAGGATGCTCTGGTTTCTAGTGACCTGGGTTCCATGTCTAGGTGCTGGTATCTGAATGCCTAGCTCCTAGATCCTGAGAACTCCCTTTCAAGAGGAGGTGTTTAAACAGTCCCCTGGTTTAAAATACGACCCATCAAAACACACTGGGCTTCTGTGCTGTGCGTTTCCATCTCCGATGACTCCTCTTGTCTGACAAAGTATCCCTCAACCTGAAAAGCCTCTGACGGCCCAGCCCCAGCCCCTGAAAAGGCACCCGCAGAACCCAGCCCGCTCCTCCTGAGAACAAATAGCGCATCTTGTTTTGTGTCAATTAGTGGACACCGGACAGATGGCCCTGTGGATGGCCTTAAACGCGGGAGGGGGCGAGGAAGGGGGCAGAGGAGGGGAGGCGGGGAGAGAAGAAAGCCACGGCAAATTAGAAAGGGGAGTGCCTCATTACGCCCCCTCTCACCCGGCTTTGATGGCAGGACCCGGGGCTCCCAAGACGCGGCGCTGAGCCGGGCTGGGCCGGTCCTCCGCCATCCCGCGCGCTCAGTGCTGGCCATTAGTTCTTCCCAATCGGGCATCAATGTTCAACCCACACCCCAAAAAATACATAACACGAGCAATAATGATAACAATCTGCAGGCTCTCGAGCTTCGGTACGTGAAGTATGAGTCCAAGGAGCAGTTTCACTTTTCACTCGGAGAGCTGACAAGCATGACTAGAGGGGGAATAAAATAACATTCCGTCCGCATAAATATCAAGCAGCCTGCTTGAGACTGATGGGCCAGGAACGTATCCTTAGCCATCATTCCGGCAGACAGGCCCAAGGACACTCATAACTTATTTTACAATCATTTAGTTTCAGCTCAAGTGGAAAACGTGACAACTTATCTCTGCTGACAAGATGCCATATCGAACCTTACAATTAACTCTCCTCCGATTATCTGCCCAGCCGATCATTAGCTGGGCCATTTTCGATGAACTGTTGCGGGGAGCGTGCCTCGGTGATGGCCGTCGGTGCCAGGTGTGAGGACGGGTTTTTGACATCCCCGGCTGCTATTCAAATAGACCGGGCTCCGTGCCCCCGACTCCCAAGGCCCTGCTTCTCCCAAGGGGTCTCCCAGCGCGTGTGCCGGGCAGGGGGAGTCCCTCTGCACCGTGCTGCGTGGGAGCTGAGCGTCCCCATGACTGTTAGCACTGCAGCAAAACTGGTATTACTGCGGCCAGTGCTCCTCCAGGGGATGTGTGCTCCTCACCCCCCAGAGTCTATTTCAGGGAGCCAGGGGCTCTGGAGGGATGCCTCCCACCACTCCTCCTTACTGGGCTTGACCTGCAGCGGGGACACCAAGAATTCCCTGCAGGACTCCCCCGCCCCGCCCCATGCATGCTGTCTGGGGGTGCTGCTGATGGTCCTGAGGGCAGGCTGAATGTTATTTTCCTACGTGTTGAAGAAAGAGGGCCTTCTCAGCGGCTCAGCGATAAAGACTCCATCTGCCAATGCAGGAGATGTGGGTTCCATCCCTAGATGGGGGAAGATCCCCTGGAGAAGGAAATGGCTACCCGCTCCAGTATTTACTCTTGCCTGGGGAAATCCAGTGGATGGAGCAGCCTGGCGGGCTACAGGCCACGGGGCTGCAAAGAGTCGGACGTGACTGAGTGATGGAACAATGGGGAATGCTTTCAAAGGCACGCTCACAAGTCTGGAGGGCGTCCATGGCGGCTCTGCCGTAAAGAATCTGCCTGCCAGTGCAAGGAGACCGGGGTTCAGTCCCTGGTCCGGAAAGACTCCACGCACTGAGCTGAAGGGGAGTCACAGCAGCAGGGCTCCAGAGCCCGGGAGCCACAACGGCTGAGCCCACCGGCTACAGCTGCTGAAGCCCGTGCTCCACGAGAGGAGCCGCTGCAGTGAGCCCAAGCTCCACGACTGCGGAGCAGCCCCTTGCTGCAGCTGAGGAAGGCCCACGCGGCAGTGACGGCCCAGCACAGCCGAAGGCCACAACTAAATAAAACCATGAAACAGAAGCAAGAATATCTATTAAAAAATTAAAAAAGGGAAAGGACCGTGAATGCATATTCACTGTTCTTTCTCCCTCTCAAATAGACCCTACCTTGCTCATTTCACAGGATTAGGAACCACATAGAACTAAAAAAATCTTCGTGTTTTGGTATTACGAGAATTCAGAAATGATCAAAGACACGGCTATTTGTCGGGGACGGGTGGTGGTGGTGGGGGAGATCACTGGAGAGCTGAGACCTTTCAAACACTCAAGATGAAGCCATCGCAGGAGCCGGTCCATTAAAACCCATTTCCTTCAAGACAAAAGCCGATGGTATAAAGCCAATTTGGACCTTCACGAAGGGCTCCGCTCTCCCTGGAGCTCAGAGAGACGTGTGGGCCGGTAAATAAAGAACCAGGCCACCTCTGCCATCCAAGGAAATCACAACATCCCGGGCCTCTGTTAAAAGGTTGAGTGTGAAGTGAAGTTCAAAACCTCGCCCCTTCTCACAGTCCTTTTGACGGGAGCTTTCAACAGGAGGAGGTTTACTTGAATCCCCATCTCTGAAGATGTTTCAGAGCCCGGCACATTGTCCGGCTCCCTTTGCGGCTGGCGGCGCGCACACAGAGGGTACACGGTGTCAGAAGAAGGGGCAGCAGGGACACGGTGGGGGGCCCGGGAAGATGACAGGTGCTGGGGAAAAGGGAGCGATAACACAGCGTTCGATGGACTCACAGAAGTGGGAGGAAAGGAAGACAATAGGAGGGGCCGGGGAGAAGGCAGAAGACGGGGAGAAGGGTGTCCTACCCGGGCTGACTTCCGTTCCGCCCCGAGGTCTTGGGCGAGGAAGCCAGACGGGTCGGGTGGGTCTTCATTTACTGGAAGCCCTTCCTTACTGACATGTGTTTCCAGAGCAGCCTTCAAAATCCCCCAGAAGTTCTGATCGCTAATTAGGGTACGGGGTTTCGTTCCGAGGCAATGAACATGTTCTAGGCCTGTGCAACGGTTGCCCCTATCTGTGAATGTACTAAAAGTACTGAACTGTCAGCGATAAACGGGTGAATTATATGTGCTCTGAGTGTTAATCTCAGTAAAGCTATTTTCAAGCAAAAGGAAAAAAAAAAAAAGGCGGCAGCAGGTGGGGAGGGGTGTCATTGTATTAAATGGGCTTCCGTGGTGGCTCAGTGGTAAAGAACCTGCCTGCCAGTGTAGGCATGGGTTCGATCCCTGGGTCGGGAAGATCCCCTGGCAAAGGAAATGGCAACCTGCTCCAGTATTCTTGCCTGGGAAATCCCACGGACAGAGGAGCCCGGTGGGCTACAGTCTGTGAGGTCACAAAAGGGTCGGATACGACAGAGTGACTGAACAACAACGTTGTATTCAGTGCTCAAAGCCACGGAATGAGCGAGACAAAGGAAGGTGGTGGGGCAGGCTAGACAGTCTGCAGGCTCGGGGTCAGAGCAGGTGGTCCACGGGGCCCGGGGGGCACTCAGGAACCTAAGCTAAGCGGGCCACAAGCCTCAGGCCACACCTCTGAGCGCAGGAACTTACGCGGCTGCCTGGGTCTCCAGCCACCCGCCAGGACCCAGTTCTACGTCTCAGACAGAGGGTGGGCCCTGTGATGACCACTCCTCTGGGGAGCCGCCCCACGTCCCCCTCATCCTACGGAGGACAGCACACGCCCGCTGGGGGAGCCTTGCTCTTTTCAAGCTTCCTCATGTCCTCCCCCTCTCTGAGCCACACCCTTCTCCCCTCCGACCTCCTGGGACATGCTGCTGCCCTGCACTCTTCACTGCCTTGTCACCTGTCCCTTCCTGCCCACAACAGCAGGCTCTGTAAGCGTCTCCTGGGGGTCCCTTTAAATTTTTCCTCCTGCTGGATGCTCAGCATGTCCTGATACCATCGCCCAATCTGGGGGAACGCAGGCCAGGATTTTATATCTAAGGGTCAAATATTAAATTGTTCTCTAGTTGATTTTTAGCTGAATCAAGCTGCACAAGTTTAAATTAATCCAGTGTGCTCCCGAAAAATGCAAAAAGGTGCTCTGAGCAGTACTGTTAGGTGGAAATGAAATCATTTCAAGAGACTCCCGCCTCTTGGCAGCCTCATCTCTTTTTACATAATCAGCCACAATCCATTTCTCAAGTTGGGCGCTGACGGTTGCTAAATGACAGAGAGATTCTCTTACACGTGGGAGGCTCCACTGGCCTAGCAGGCTGGGGAAAGGCTGAGACGTCTAGAAGAAAACTCAGCTAAATAGAGAAGTTAATTAGATGCACAATCCTTTGATAACAAAAACTTCCCGTCTTTAGAAACTTAGCTGTTTCTATGAAAAGTCACTTGGAATCAAATTCCCAACTCCTGCACAAGAAAGGGTCCTGACAGAGGCAGGAAGGTGAGCTAAAGTTCCACCCATCCCTGGAGGGCTCTGTCCAGGGTCCTGAATGTGTTCAGTTGGTTCATTCTGAGCAAGACATAGAAACACACGAAGACAAGGCTGCTGCTTCATGGCACATCCCTGTTCTTCATCTACTGACATCATGTGGTTTGAAAAAGTAGAGCAATGGTGCTCTCAGCTTTAAGAAAACCTAATACACAGAAGCCCAGACTAAAACAGGAGGTAATTTGGTTGTGATAGATCCTTCCATTGTTCTAGGGTCACACGGTCAAAAAGGTAAATAAAGAGTAGAGTGTGCTTAAGCATGCTTAACTATTTCCCTACTGCTTAGATGGACTGCCAATTTTTTTTTTTTACCATAAATCAATACTTTTCATATATTTTTTAATATTCATAATTATTGCATGAGGGCAGTTTACAAGGGAAGGGCCCAAGAAAAAGAGTTCTGCACTTCCCGCCAACTACGGCAGGGTGTGAGAGGTATCACTTGGTGGCTGACTCCCATTTCAGCTCTTATTCTGCATGCCACCTGACGAAGAAGTTCACGGTCCTCAGAACGGCTGACATCAAGTGGCTGAAAAGGAAGGGAGATGGGGCAGGGAGAGAACTACAGCATGAGTTCCACAAGAAGAAACTAGCCCGGCTGTGGGGTCAGAAAAGCAGCTCCAACTCCCACCTGGCTGTGTGACTGGGTACTTCGTCTCCTTTGGGTCTCAGTATCTCCACCACAGTGGGTGAAACGGCACCCTGGGTACCCGGGCCTGGCTGGCCACACCCCCAACCTGCCCCTTCTCAGCCTCGGTCGACAGCAACTCCACCCTCCAGGTGTGCAGGTCGGCAGCACGGACCAGCCTGACCCGACTCTCCCTCTCACACCGCTCAGCAGTGCAGGAGGAGGGCATGGTGCCACCCGGTGCCTGGACCCTGTGGACTCTCCCTCTCACACCGCTCAGCAGTGCAGGAGGAGGGCACGGTGCAACCCGGTGCCTGGACCCTGTAGACTCTCCTTCTCACACTGCTCGGCAGTGCAGGAGGAGGGCACGGTGCCACCCGGTGCCTGGACCCTGTGCTCAGGGCAGTGCCGACCACCTGGCAGGTAAGTGGTTGGACAGACAGACCCGCTCGTCCCAGTGAGGCTCTCGTCTAGAGGTGTGCCAGCCAAAGGAAACGCAGCCCCAGTCCTGGAGAGCTTGCATCCCAGTGAGGAGCTGGTGTCAGGAACCACACCGGACATAGACACGCACAGAGCACGGAGGGTGAGCCGAGTGGGCAGGCCGTCCAGGCGGGCGTGGAGAGCCACTGGCCTGCTCTTAGCCCTACTCCTCAAAACCAGTCAAACGTGGCCACAAAGGGTAAGCAAGGTTTTTTTTTTTTTACAGTGATCATTCACAAATACCAAGAGTTGGCAGGGATATGGAGAAAAGGGAACCTCGTTCACTGCTGGTGGGAATGTAAATCGGTGCAGCCACTATAGATAACAGTATGGAGGTGTCTCAGAAAACTAGAAATAGAACTACCATATGAGCCAGCAATTCTATTCCTAGGGATTTATTTGGAAAAAAAAAAAAACTCACTAATTTGAAAAGATACCAATGTTCACAGCAGCATTATTTGCAGTTGTCAAGATACGGGAGCAACCCGAGAGTCCATCAACAGCTGAATGGGTAAAGAAGATGCGAGATATCCACTTATCTACCGAGCGAGCTGGCTGGACAGCTACAGACACACACAACAGAAGGCCACTCAGCCAGATAAAAGGATGAAACGGTGGCACCCGCCACAACCTGCAGGGACCTGGAGGGCATTTAGTGAAACAAGTCAGAGAAAAACAGATGCTGGTGTCGCTTATATGTGGAATCTAAAAAACTAACCAGCGAATCTAATGAAGAAAAGAAACCAACTCACGGATACAGAGAACAGACTAGTGGTTACCAGCGGGGAGAGGGGAGAGGGACGGCTGCAGGACAGGGCTGGGGAATAAGAGGCACAGACCACTGTGCACAGAAGGAATGACAAGGACCTTCTGTGCAGTGCAGGGGACACAGCCAATAGCTTATGAAAACATACATGGACTATAACCTTCAAAAATCGTGCATCACGACGTTGTATACCTAAATCGCATGTGATACTGGACATCGACTATGCCTCGATTAAAGGAAAAAATCATCCCCCAATAAGCTGAAACTGAGGACTCTTAACACAGAAACATACATGCAACACCAAAAACATACATTAGAAGTGAAGAAGAAGTGACGTGAAGTCGCTCAGTCATGTCTGACTCCTTTCGACCCCATGACTGTAGCCTACAAGGCTCCTCTGTCCATGGAATTTTCCAGGCAAGAGTACTGGAGTGGGTTGCCATTTCCTTCTCCAGGGGATCTTCCCCACCCAGGGATCGAACCCGGGTCTCCCGCATTACAGGCAGACGCTTTACCATCTGAGCCACCAGGGAAGCTGATCCCCAAAGAAGATTATTTGGATGGCATCACCAAATCCATGGACATGAGTTTGAGTAAACTCCGGGAGCTGGCAATGGACAGGGAGGCCTGGCGTGCTGCAGTTCATGGAATCGCGAAGAATCAGACATGACTGAATGACTGAACTGAACTGAAAGAAGATTATAAATTTAGGAAGCAAAGTTCTGATAACTATTAGAGAGGGGCTCGGAGCCCAGGGCCAGACGACCCTTTCCGTGACACTCTCCCTGCTCCTCTTCCCAGCTCCCACACAACGCTGCACCCCTATCACCACCTTCGAAGTGCTGTAATCCGATTCTGGGGGATGTCGCCCTTCCGTGGTTGTATCCCCCTGAGCTTTAACTTCTTTATGTGTGTCTAGCAGCCAGGAGGCACCAAACACCAAATATAGGTGCTCAGGAAAAAGTCTTCCAAAGGAAAAAAAAAGGCCAAGACACAAACGGTAGCACAAGAAAACCCTACATATTTAAGCAAAGCCTCTGAGGGCCGGAGGAAACAAAAAATCCAGTGTCTCTATCATTGTATATTTATGACCTAGAGGATTTAAATATTGTTTAAATGCCGGCTGAAAAATCTGTATTAAATATCCCTTCAGTTTTGAGCCCTTTGGAAAATAAATGATTACCCTATGAAGATGATAAATTGTACCTTCTTTTTAAAAAGATCTTAATTTCCCTCGGGTGTCATCACATGTAACATTATGTTTGAACTCAACGGTGGCTTTTTTTTTCTTTTTGGATCAAATCAAATGATAATTTGCAAAGTCACAGAAATAATATCTTCTCAACATTTAAAATGATACTTGAAAAACTTCTTGTTCTATATCATCTCCCTACTGTCTCCGAAGCCGTGGGACAGGAGGCTTGATTGTGGTTCCCAAGCCTTTGTTGATGGTGGGTGGCAGGCCAGTAAGTGATGGTATCAGGTGCTTCAAACGTCTGGCCGCTTGAAAGGGAGGCCCCGAATGTCTCAGAAACTCCATTCCTTTCCGCACACCTGGGCCCTAACAATCGCCCCAGTCAAGGGATTGGAGGATAGTGAGCAGGACCCCCTTGTGCCTTGAGCCACTCAGCCCACAGGAGGAAGGGCACAGGGGGTGGTTTAAAGGGTGGGCTCCATCGGTAATCCCTTCGCAGTGGTTTTGCACAGAAAGCCCTGGAGCTGGAGAAGGGCAACCAGCAATCACTGGGGACCACAGGTGACAAAGCCCCCCCCGCACTCAGATGAGTATGATCTGACTGCATATGTGCACAAGATACCAGTTTGCAAGTAACTACCCAGGACCTACTTTATGAGAAGCACTGTTTTAGGCCCTGTGGAAACAGCAGAAAGATGCTGTGTGTTTGCACGCATGTCTACTAAGTCGCTTCAGTCATGTCTGACGTTTTTGCGAACCTAAGGACAGTAGCCTGCCAGGCTCCTCTGTCCATGGGATTTTCCAGGCAAGAACACTGGTGTGGGTTGCCATGCCCTCCTCCAGGAGATCTTCCCAACCCAGGGATTGAACCCAAGTCTCTCAAATTGGCAGGTGGGCTCTTTACCATTAGCGCCACCCAGGAAGCTCATGTGTTTAAAAAACAGATACAATTAGTGCAAAACCAAACAGACAATTCAAACGTGATTTGATACTGGACTTGCGGAGGCAAGAGGTACTCGGAATACATTTATTTAAAACTGCATCACGGGCTGCTGTGGGCACCTGTTTCATACCTGTACACCCTTTCAACAAATAAACATTTTTGATAAAAATATGGATCAACTCTATACTTAATTGTGAGGATCTTATGAATTTTTTTTTGACAAGTGTGAGATGACTTCTGTAACTGCCACTGAAAAGAGAATATTTCTCTTTCCTGCTGTTTCAGAATTTTGCTAACCTGCTGCTAATGACTATGCTACTTACATATTTTATGTAGATTCCAAGGCTGGGGTTAACCTCTAACTTCCTCTGCCTGAACACTAGATGCTATCAACTCACTCACGTCTCTTAACCAGAGGCAGGTGAGGGCTGGCACTGCATTCATTTGAAGAAAGAACTTGAGACGTTCAGGTCGTCTGCACTTTGAATTTGGGAATCAGTCTGGTGCTGTATTAATAAGAAGATCAGGCCAATAATATTGACCAGGTCACAGATATTAATACGTATTAGGTAGGATAACAGAGGGCTTCACAGGTGGGGCTAGTCGTTAAGAAACTTCCTGCCAATGCAGGAGATGTAAGAGACGCAGGTTTGATCCCTGGGTTGGGAAGATCCCCTGGAGGAGGGCATGGCAACTCATTTCAGCGTTCTTGCCTGGAGAATCCCATGGACAGAGGAGCCTGGCGGGCTACCATCCACAGGGTTGCAAGGAGTCAGGCATGACTGAAGTGACTTGGCACTTAGCACGCAGAATAAGAGAAACGTCCCCAAACCAGATGGCAAATGAGTAGATCAGAGTGGGCTGTTTTGTCTCTACCCAAATCTGGTAGCTAAGATTTCTTCTTTGGAAGGAGCCTTGCAGCTTTCTACATTTGGCAAGCCCTACGTTCCAATGATGCAAAAACTGCCCAGCACATGCGGAGACTGGCAGGCTGGCAAGGTACAATGCGTCTGAACCCCAAGATTCTGACCGCTTAGGACACAAGCATACCACTGACTCTGGGTGGGAATAAAACGAGTAACTCCCATGGACTGTGCCCACGAGGAACAAAGTCTGCACCAGAGGGCACAAACCAATCCACCCTAGAGGAGATCAACCCCGAGAGTTCACTGGAAGGACTGATGCTGAAGCTGAAGCTCCAATACTTTGACCACCTGATGCGAAGAGCTGACTCAATGGANCTGTGCCCACGAGGAACAAAGTCTGCACCAGAGGGCACAAACCAATCCACCCTAGAGGAGATCAACCCCGAGAGTTCACTGGAAGGACTGATGCTGAAGCTGAAGCTCCAATACTTTGACCACCTGATGCGAAGAGCTGACTCAATGGAAAAGACCCTGATGCTGGGAAAGATTGAGGGCAGAAGCAGAAGGAGACGACAGAGGATGAGATGGTTGGATGGCATCACTGACTCAATGGACATGGGTGTGAGCAAGCTCCTGGAGTCAGTGATGGACAGGGAGGCTTGGTGTGCTGCAGTCTGTGGGGTCGCAAAGAGTCGGACACGACTGAGCGAGTGAACAACCAAAGGGTGTTTAGATGCACCAGCTTGACTAGGGTGACAATCGCCCTGCTTTTCCTGGAACAATCCCAGGTTATGTCTGTTTTGCAGCATAATTAGTAACATATGAGCGCCACAACCTTAATCTCACTCTGCCATCATTTCTGAAAATGACAAAAAGAACAAAGCTAAAAGGAAATCTAATAATTACGACTATTAACCTTCGGGCAAGTAAGAGGTTTCATCAAGGCTGAAAAGCCCGTCTGAAAACCTGCCCTAAATTTCTGTGTTCTATGCTACTGAATCTCATGACCATTTCATGTCAATCTCAAATCGAAAAGCACGTCTGGGACGTATAAAGTTTGTAACGTGACACATAATTTTAACTTGCCTGAAAATCTGTCAAAGATTATATTTAGGATAGCTGCCTCTCCCAGTAACCCCGTGGATGAAGACACCATGAATAATATCTCCATTCAAAACCGCAGACCAAAAACCATTTCATTTCTGAAGTGCTGTTTAAAGTACAGCCTTCTTCAGTGGTTTAATAACATCGGCCAAATGAGCGACTCTTATTTTGTCTTTTCCACAAAAATGAGAAATTGGAGTGTAACATCTAAAATTAATGGTGGTGTTTAAAAACTAATATTAAATTACTTCTGACAAAAAGGCAGTTAATAATTCAGCCTTCAGACCAGAAAATTCTTTAAAAAAAAAAAAAAAAAAAGAACAGACTTCCTTCTTACTACTCTAGTTTTATCATTTTACTTTCAGCACAGCCTTGGAATTTGGGCTTTGTCCAGGCAAAAGTAAAATAAAATGCAATAGAACACAATAAAGAAGAAAGTGTTTGGAGATCTTGACTTGGATTTGCAGGGAGTTCAAAGCATTTTCTTTATCACGGCTAAAATTTTGTCAATATGGTTCCATCAGATACTATGGCGGATCTTTGGGGAAATTGCTGTAAAATAAAATGAAAGATAAGATTGTGCTCCCAAACATAATAACTGACATTTTTCTCTTTTTCCTTGAGCAGGAGCCCAGCCCCGTGTGGCTGACGGAGGGTCAGTGAAGGATGCGGTGGCCCCGGCCGGGAAGTAGAATCTGCCGCCTGCTACTCACTCGGGGATCGCTCATTCCCATTCTCCCCACGCCGCCTCTGATCCTGGGGGTGAGGTTAAAAGAAGCGAGTCCCCATAGCCTCCCCAAGCAGGATGCGACCTCCTCGCCTCTGCCAGCCCCCAGGCCTCAGGAAGACGAGTCTTCTCCTCTTCTCCCCGGCCCTCCTCCCTGCAGAAGGTTCTGGCCATCCATGATGCTCTCTTAAATACACTCTCGCCAACTGTCCCTGCCCACACTCCCCGTGTCCAAGCTAAGCGAGTCCCCATAGCCTCCCCAAGCAGGATGCGACCTCCTCGCCTCTGCCAGCCCCCAGGCCTCAGGAAGACGAGTCTTCTCCTCTTCTCCCCGCCCCTCCTCCCTGCAGAAGGTTCTGGCCATCCATGATGCTCTCTTAAATACACTCTCGCCAACTGTCCCTGCCCACACTCCCCGTGTCCAAGCAGCGGTCCCCACCACTTTCCGGCAGCAGAGATCGGTTTTGTGGAAGACAGTTTTTCCACAGACGGGGGGTGGGGTGGTGGTGGGGGGCTGGTTTCTGGATGATCCAAGTGCATTACGACTATTTGCCATTTTCTCTCTTTTGTGGCAATCTCAGGATATGCTGTCTTGACTTGAAGGTTAGGGTTCGTGCCCTGATGTGAATCTGATGCCACTGCTGATGTGACAGAGGGCGGAGCTCCGGCGGTAATGCCAGCGATGGGAAGACACAGGTGAAGCTTCCCCCACTCGCCGGGTGCTCACCTCTTGCTGTGCAATGTGGCTCCTAACAGTCCCTGGACCACTGGGGACCCCTGTCCTACAGCACAGGGGCAGCTGGGACCGGGCAGCTGTCTCCTGCTCATCGCTGGGGTTCTGTCACTTTTGGGGGACAGAGGAGACTCTGGGTCCCAAGGTGGGAGCGCTTTTAGGGTTCCCCACCCCAGGTTCCTCTAGGTCCTCGGGGGCTAGAACCCAGGTTAGATGCCCACAGTCACCCCACTTCCACAGGCTCAGACCCTCCATTTCCCGGCAGCCGAGGGCTCTCGGGAGCAGCTGCTATTCTTAGTACTCTCTCTGGTTCCCGGCTCTGGCTCAGAAAAGGAAGAAATCAGGGTATGTGTTTTCTTCCTTCTTCCAAGTTCATTTTCTCATTCTGGATCTCAGGACACGTCTTCCCAGGTGAAGGTGTCTCTTCTGTCCTTTTCAGAGACTGACCTTTGGAACGACAGGTGACGGAGTTCTAAAAACATCCCGGGGGTAGGGGGGCAGCGAAGCATGCCTGGGCCTCCTTGCCTGCCCGGGGGTTTATGTAGCTGGGGCAACTCAATGGATTTCTGCCCTTATTTCTTGAGGGTGAGTGGAAAATGGAAAAAAAATAGAAGATACTGATATTTGTGAAGAGAGTTCGGGACTTACAAGCTTAATATGCAAAATGGGCACAAGAATGGGATTCGGTAGGCACTCAGAGTGGCGAATCTACGCCACTTCGGCTACTCGGGAATTTAACCAGATCCGTTCAGTTGTGAAGAAAGAGATCAAAACGATGATATGGAGACAAAGTGCAGAGAAACAGGCCGAGCTGAGGGATACTTTGCAATTGCACAGTATTTTCCAGCTCTCGGGAAAAGGACAGCCTAACACCACACTCTCACGAGGCACTACAGCCACTCTTCTTACAAATCCACACATTATTATTATTTTTTTGGCTGTGCTGCGAGGCTGGCAGGACCTTAGTTCTGGACGGGGGATCGAATCTGTGCCCCTTACAACATAAGTGCAGAGTGCTAACCACTGGACTTCCAGGGAATTACCACAAATACAACTCTAATACGTGAAAAACATCAGTAACAAAATGGTATCTCTAAGTATCTAACTGTATCTGACTCCACGTCGGGAGAGTCTCTGGAGGGAGCCTGTTTGCTCAAGCCGTGCTCGTGTGGGCAAGGAGAAGGGGCAGGCAAGACCAGGATCCAGAGCCTCGTTCTGGGTTCCGGCCAATGAGAATGTGCTCTGACTAATGAACGTTGCAATTTGCTCAATGCTGTGAGACTCTTAAGCTATGGTTCATCCTCCTGTGAACACTTTACGTGTGTGAGTAATTCCAGTCCCTACTGGGGTGATGTCTGCTCTCCAGGAGATGGGACAGGCTCTGTGGCTTCCCCATGACTTGACCCGGCTGCTCTGAACTAAATTGGGTCTCCTGCAGTCTCGGTCACATTCTGCCCTGTGTGGCAACGGGCAGGATGGGGGCAGGGAGCCCGGTGGTATCCTGACTCTGGTCTCTGTTTGCCCACCAGGTCCCAGGTCCCCTACTGCCCACCCCTAGCCCTGGCCCAAAGCTTCAAATCCCCACCCCCACCCCCCACCGCCTTGCTCTGCTCCTCCTGGCTCTACTAACACGTCAAGGACCACAGTTTCCTGACCACTTCAAGTTGCAAGCTGAACACAGCTCCTAACAAAGTGCAAGTGGAAATTCGCAAATGTTCACCTCTTCACTTGTGTTTTTTCTAACTACAGAATTCATATTTGAGATCAGTTCAGTTCTCAGACAGTAAAGAGTCTGCCTGCAACGTGGGAGATCCCTGGGTGGGGAAGATCCCCTGGAGAAGGAAATGGCAACCCACTCCAGTGGTCTCTGGCAGGCTATAGTCCATGGGGTTGTAAAGAGTCAGACACGACTGAGTGACTTCACTTTCTTTTCTTTCAGTTCAGTTCAACTGCTCAGTTGTATCTGACTCTTTGCGACCCCATGGACTGCAGCATGTCAGGCTTCCCTGTCCATCACCATCTCCCAGAGCTTGCTCAAACTCATGTTCATCGAGTCAGTGATGCCATCCAACCATCTCATCCTCTGTCGTCCCCTTCTCCTCCTGTCCTCCATCTTTCCCAGCATCACGGTCTTTTTCCAGTGAGTTGGCTCTTCGCATCAGGTGGCCAAAGTATTGAAGCTTCAGCTTCAGCATCAGTCCTTCCAATGAATATTCAGGATATTTGGGATATTTTACATATTTGTAAAGTATTTTGTGTAAAATATTTGGGATAACTTTATGTAAAACATTTTACATAAATAGTAGCTATTCAGTTCTGAATGCTGAAGTGAGAACAAGGGGGAACAGTTGGATCTTAGATGACTACCCCACCCCACAACGCTTTCCACGCAGGCCCACACACACCCAGCCCATCTACACACACGAGATCCTGCCAGCTGTGTGTCCCTGGCCAGTTATTCAGACTCTCTAAGACCAGAGCTGCAATAGATTCAGTGGTCAGTGCGTCTAAAGCCCTGACTGCAGGACTGCGCAGGGCGGATGACTCTGGAACCTTATGGAAGCCTGCGGGGAGGCGCCCCGGGCCGAGCCTGATGGAGACACAGCCCGTCCTGGGCCTTGGGGCAGAGAGGTGGGCTGGACGGACTCCTCACCCTTCCGCACTGCTGCGGTTTCAGTCTCTAGCCTGTGTGTGGCTCTTTGCGACCCTAGGGCCTGCCAGGTTCCTCCGTCCATGGGCTCTGAGGCAAGAATATTGGAGTGGGTTGCCGTTTCCTTTTCTCCAGGAGATCGTCCCAGACCAGGGATCAAACCCGAGTCTCCCGCGTTGGCAGGTGGATTCTTTGCCACCTGGGCCACCCAGGCCTCCCCCTTAAGATGTTTCAGTTCTAGCGGGGAAGATGACAGATAATAAAATCAACGGTGAGTCACAAAGGTTGGAAGGTGGGACGTGGTATGGAGGGAAAAGAGCAGAGAAGGGAGCTGAGGGCCTCCTGGACAAGGTGGTATCTGATGGGGCACAGGGGTGGGGAGGTCACATGAGTGTGGGAAGAGGTTCCCCAGCTTAGCACGGGACAAGCCTGGGAGCGGTGGGAGCACACACGTCAGGCTGACGTCGGTTCACAGCTTGAGGGTGCCTACAGCGTCTGTAACACGTTCCCCGGCCATTACATGGAGAGCAGCGTTAACAGGGCGATGTGGCAGCCCACTAAGGGCTGTGCTGTAACTTACTTAACCACCCCCCTATTGCTAGTCACAGAGAGTACAGAAACTCAACACGCCTATGATTAAAGCCAGTCATGCCGTAATCCAGCTTTGGGAAATAAGCAGGACCACAGGCACTGGAAGGGTACGCATCCCCCAGACTAAAAGTTTACTGCAGGGGTTTTTTGTTTGTTTTTAGAGCAAAAAGCTTCTCTGCATTTTAAATTTTTCTACAATGTAATGCTTTATAATTAGGGAAAATAGAAAGTTACTATCACAAAAATTAATGAAGGGATAGGTGAGTTAACCCACTTGCTAGAAGGAAGAAGGCAGACTTCCCAGAGCAGGCCGAAACATGCATGGCTGACACCCATGTGACACTGTGTTCTAGCCACATGATGCACAGATGTCATATCCATTGGTGACATTTTCACACCAGCATATCTATTATTAAGGCTTCTAGAGATTAAGGCTTCAAAGAATTTTAAAAATGGAAAACAGCACAACGAATAGTATGGGGAAAAAAGTGAATATTGTTTGAAAGGACAAATAGTTTCTTAAAAAAAAATTAACTGTTCAGGAATTTGTATTCATGTGATTTGATGGCTAACACTTTGGTTTATAGTTTTGCCAGTGCCCTGGAAGACAGACGTGTATAAAAACCAGGGGCTGGTTCAGGCAATAACCCCAACCTTGACTGCTTTAGATGGTATCACAGGATGATAATTTTTCCAGAATGGGTGGCCCGGATGCATGCTGCCGGCTTACAAATCTCATCTGGGGGCCTGACCCACGTGTCTTGCTGGCTCTGCTCTGCCTTCTGATTGATGGCGGCCTGACGTGCCCCCAGCCTTCAATTTCCCTCTGTACCCCCACCATAAAGGCGTCTCTCCTGGAGATGGCAGGATGGTGCTCCTGGACACCGGCTTCCCGGGACATTTTGATGTTAAAGGAAAACAGCACCCAGACAGGAGATTTCTGATGGCTGTTTTGGGCAGTAGAGATGGTTATTTCACCTTCTGTATCGTTGCAAAGCTCGAGATGAAAGGAACCAAGAAGCCAACAGCTGGCTGAAAGCTGAGTTTCTGGATCTTATGAAATTAAGTTGAAAATTTTGCAGTACATTTTCCTGTCTTGTAATTATATGATACATCGAAGCATTTCTAAAGGAGCAATGCTTCCCTCAGTTATAACTTCAGAGAGCGGATAAGGACTGCGTATTTATAAACACCATGAAAACCAGACAGCTCACGTAAAAAGGTAACTGGCGCGGTTGCGATCGTGGCTAAATGCTACAGAGAGAGGACTTCCTGTCGGAGCTGAAATCCTGAACTGTGGCCAGGGAAAGATCAGGTGTGGGAGGTGTATAATGCATTTATCAATAAGATCGAGCTCTTGGATACTGTATTTTAAATGTGATTATAATAATCTTCTTGTAAATAAGAACACATTTTAAGAGACTCTGAAATATATAGAGAAACATTCCCCTGCTAATGTAATAAGATTTAAAAAATCCCACTGCAGAAATAAAGTAGCAATTAAAATAGCATTTATAACTAAATATGTTTAAAATGTTTCTTCCTATAAAAGAGCAAAATTTTAAGCCATTTAAAATAACCATCTGTTTCCTTGTGATATAAAATTTTTAGTATCCTTGTGTAATTAATATTAATATCGCTTTCTGTTAATAACCTTATCCGTCAGAGAATAAAGCAAAGATGTAAAGGAAGATATATTCATTGAAAGAAGTTCAAGAATGCAAAACCAACATAATGTGCAGATACCAAAGGAGTAAACACACACAGAGCTTGAGGGTGAGCCTGATCTGCGCACAGCCCTCTCCTGACAATCTATCAGCTGTCTATCAGTCTATCACCTATCACTCTACCTACCCACCTACCTACCTACCTATCTCACTTAGCCAGCCAGCCAGCCAGCCAGCCCACCCAACTTGTCTGTCTCTGCTGAACGATCTATCAACCACCCTACCTACCTACCTACCTACCTAATCTCATCTGCCCCTCGGTCCATCCATCCCCCTCGCCCACTCCCAATTTCTCTCTCTATTGCCATCCATCATCTATGTATCTACCTACCTACCTGCTGTTGCTGCTGCTAAGTCGCTTCAGTCGTGTCCAACTCTGTGAGATCACAGATGGCAGCCCACCAGGCTCCCCCGTCCCTGGGATTCTCCAGGCAAGGACACTGGAGCGGGCTGCCGTTTCCTTCTCCACCTGCCTCCCTACCTATCTCCTTTTAACCATCTTACAACTGCTTGTGTTTCACAGTCACTCCTCTCTGCCGCCACTCACTCCTGTCTTTCTACTGGTATTTACAAACAGTTTAAGCCCTTGAAGCATGTATTTGTAAATTCTACAACAGGAAGCAAGGGAGGGCTGGAAAAAGATCTGATCAAACTTTATTCTAAGAGGTGAAAAGGTCGCCAGGGAGACAGTATAACTAAAGTTCCTTAAGCGACTTGATCCCTAGGTTGAGAACCTGAGCAAAGTAAAGGAATACAGAATGAGTATTTTTCTGTCCCCAGAGTGGTATAAGGCCATGAGAAAATGTCCTATATTGCTTAAAAATACACAATGTTATAAAATCAGATGTTTTAATGTTGCAAAAACCTCACTGAAAGTTTTATTTCATTTCTTGGAGAAAGGGCACATATACATTTGATCAATCTTTTCACACTACACTACTCTACCTATATTTCACTGGATGTTGGGGAGGGGGTTAAGTGATGCTTTTTCTCTCTCTTTTTTAAAAACTACCCTAAAATTGAAAGTTTGCAACTAAAACTGCTGGGATCAAACTAACAAACACAAGAAACTAACTATAAAATTTAGTTTTTACAGTAAAACCAAAGCTGTAAAGCTGTCTGTGAAACTTCCAGACTTCCAGGAGAATAAGGGGCTGAGGGGCCTGGACTCCCTGACTCCCCCCAACCCACCTCCCCCTCGTCTTTCTACACTGATGATCACCCACGCAGACCCGGGAGTTAGCTTGTAAAGGCAATTACTCCTCCCTGAGAATCTGAGGTCACTCGACTGCCCAGGTTCAAGCCCAGACCTTTTGGGGATGCTTTCTCTAATCGTCCTTCCTACCTGGGGGTCTCCCCTCCAGCTAAGTCCCTTCATCATTCACCCCACAAAAGCTTCCCACACACCATGCCTTTCCCAGCCTGGGACACACACCCTTCCCTCCACCCGGTAGGCCCACATGCCCTCCTACCAGCGTTTCAGGCCGAGTAACACATCTGTCTTCTCCAGGGCCATTTCCAAATACACCGTGGGGACCCACCACGCATGGTTAACGGCACGATGTTTGTCGAATGAATGAATGAGTGGATAAAGCACTTTTACAGTCTCAGTGGGAAGGCTTAGTAATTCACATATTCACTCAGAACCCCATTTCTGAACACAAACATGTGTATCACAGCTACCCCTTACTAACCTCACTTTACTTCTCACCACTTCACCAAGTACACTTCAGTCTGTTTACTGATGATCTTTTTCTCTTTTCGCTTCCAGAGACCCAGGAATTCCTTCTTGATCCTGGAGCCACTGCCAGGCTCAGGCCAGTGCCTGACACACCACACTGCTGCTGCTGCTGAGTTGCCTCAGTCGTGTCCGACTCTGTGTGACCCCATGGACTGCAGCCCGCTAGGCTCCCCCGTCCCTGGGATTCTCCAGGCAAGAGCACTGGAGTGGGTTGCCATTTCCTTCTCCAGTGCATGAAAGGGAAAAGGGAAAGTGAAGTCGCTCAGTCGTGTCCGACTCTTCGAGACCCCATGGACTGCAGCCCACAGGCTCCTCCATCCATGGGATTTTCCAGGCAAGAGTACTGGAGTGGGGTGCCGTGGTCAATAAATATTTGTGGAATAACTGAGATTAAATATAAAATTAACTAAACGCCATGAAATGCATTTTTCACAACCTAACCTAGATTATCCCTACTTACTTGAGCACTCATCTTACTTATGATTCTGAAATGGCTTGAGATCACTGAAGGAAGGAAACTCAGTTTTAATCTCTGACCATCAACTGATTTAAGAATTTACACAAGGGACTTCCCTGGTGGCCCAATGGGTAGAATCCGCCTTGCAATGCAGGGATGCAAGTTCAATCCCTGGTTGGGGAACTAAGATCCCACAGGCTGTGGGGCAACTAAGCCCATGCACTGCAATGACTGAAGCCCCCGGAAACAACCAGAGAGTCGGCATGCGGAAACGAGAAACACCGCATGACACAACGGAGGTCCTGCTGCCGCAGCTAAGGCCTGATGGAGCCAGCATGACACAGCGGAGATCCTGCTGCCGCAGCTAAGGCCTGATGGAGCCAGACAAATAAAAACATGTTAAAAGCCTGCCCAAGGCGCTCGCACGGCCCACCGGAAATGGAAACACTCCCTCCACCCTCTCTGTTCCACGTGAGGGGCATTGGCTTTGGCAGGAAACAGTTTCTAGAGCGTCAGGCAAAGCGCTTTGTTTTAAATCTTAAAAATGCAGAGAATTTTTATCACAGGAGATTGACAGAAAGGCCCAGGAGCTCACTTTGCAAGCCCATCAGACCACCCCTGTCACCACGGGGTCCGCCCCTCTTTGGGAATGACCTAGGATGATCCAGGTGGACTGGGGAGTGAGGTCAGTGCATTTGGTGAGTGAGGAAGATGCTGTGAGGACGTGCGGGCTGTGGTTTCAGGGGTCTGGTGAGACAAGGGGCTCGGGGAGGAGACAAACGAGAAAGCCAGATGGGATGACTCTGGACATGGTCATGGGATGGGAAGGGGCAAGGACGTGCCGCAACCAGCAGGAGACAAACAGCCAAGTGGTGCAGTGACAGCCAGGTCACAGTCAAGCTCAGGAGAAGGGACATCTGGGGGAAGAGGGCCGGGCCATCTAGGCCGCGTGGACACTGAGTCCTGAGCAGCCACGATGACTCGCCCAGATCTGAGCAGAGCACATCTGAGCCACGGAGAGGGAGCCAGGTGGGGGGTGGGAGACCTGACAGAGACCTCAGGGCCCAGACCAGCTGTCCTGGGCGCCAGAAATCAGGAAGACATACCACGTGCAGCGGGAGACACGGGGTGCCACGTGCAGGCAGTGGCAACGGGGGCTTGTGCTTATTTTCTTTTAAAGATGAGTTTGGAAGACCTTAGGGAAACAAGAAAAAAAGACAGAAGATGAGGCAGGGCTGCAGGGCGAGTGGTGGACACAAGGGAGGGAGATCAGTGTGTGAGTGGCCAGCACGCACCCCAGGAAGTCAAGTCCCTAGAACTCACCACAGGAACTGGTCCTTCAGGGTCAGGCTAAGGGAAGACTCGTGTGTGAGTGGCCTGCGTCTGCGACTCGAGCCATTGGGAAGATGAGACGGTGGGGAGGCTGGTGCGAACACGGTTTCTAGGAGGATGCCTGGCTCTGCTGTGAATTTAACAAGGCTGAGTGAACCCGTCAACAGCCGTGCAAGGAGGTCACTGGTCACGTGTGTGCAGTGGAGGAGGGGGCGTCAGGCTGGCTGTGACCTTGGTGGCCTTCCCTGTTCAGAGAGCTGGCTGGGCCCACTGGAACAGGGCGTGGGATGAGGAGAGAGGCTGAGTCCTGAGCAACATCATCGATGTCAAGCCTGCAGGTGGATGACTCAGACCTCTGGGCGGGGCAGCAGAACCCAGAGAAGGCAACAACAGCGGAGCCAAGGCAGGAGAGCGCGTCCAGCACGACGGAGCCGGCAGCGGGCTCCCCCGAGAAGCAGAGAGAAAGCACTCGGCGAGTGACCGGAGACCACGACAGAGCCGGCAGCGGGCTCCCCCGAGAAGCAGGCGGCAAAGGGAGAGAAAGCACTCGGCGAGTGACCGGACACAGCGAATGTAGACAGGGGCTCTGGGAGGGTGTGAGGAGGGGCGCTGAGAAGGAGTAGAAAGGTCAGAGGGCCATGGAGCCGGGATGGGGGATGCCCGAGCGGGCCTATTTGCTGAATGGAAGGACCCAACACCCAGGACGATCTGACGGTACAGGAAGCAGGTGGGGTAACTGCAGGGTCAGAGTCCTTTGGGAGTGAGAGGTGATGGGTCCAAAGGTTGGGGGGAGGGTGGGCGACGCTTTACAAGGGATGCCCTGTCCTCCGTGAAGGCTGTGGCTCCAGCTGCGGGGGGTGGGGTGTGGGGTGTGGGGGTGGTGAAGCTGAA